>QANY01005731.1:467468-632726 GCA_003255025.1 Datisca glomerata | reverse complement strand
CTCTCTCTCTCTCTCTCTCTCTCTCTCTCTCTCTCTCTCTCGCTCTCTCTCTCTCTCTCTCACTCTTGATCTCTCTCGAACAGTCATAAGAGAGGACAAACTCGCTAGGATCTTGAAGGAAAATAATGTCTTTGCGATGGGCTGAGCTTCGACTAAGTTGGTATGCCTTGGCTTTCATCACTTTACGCGCTGACGATGAGTGTGAGTTCTTTTACCGTAATCTTAGTGTGGATCGTTGGGAGAGATCTATCATAGTACGTTAATTTTGAGATCGTGTTGGAGTCGTCCTATTGTCTAGAGTTCCGGTGACGTCCCAATTGTTAAGTTCATGATCTGAATCGTATCGAAAAACCAAGTCCTCTGTACTTGAACTTGATGATTTTCCCAGGATTGCGGATATTGAAAGCTCGGCGATATCATCTTCAAGGTTGTACTGCTATACTATAACCGGTTCTTCGAATGAAATTCGCCCACTTCTAAAGGATTTAGAAATATGGGGTATGATTGCCATTTCCACATTGAATTCCCTATTTTCAAGCCTAGCAATCCTCTTTTCTTTCTTTTGAGCTTCCACTATCCCTCTATCAGCCTTGGTCGGTCTATATCCAAGTCCAAACCTTTGCTCATTCTTGTCCTAGTCAATTAAATTTTTTATGCCTTGATGCTCACTCCCGAGTCCCTTACCTGGCTGGTATCCCCCTTTGATCATCAACCTTGCAACCATCTGAGATGCTTTTGATAGTTTTCGCGTTGGAGAGGGTTTCCCACTAGCAACAAACGTGGTGTTCGCAATCTCAAATAATCGAAATGAGCACTCCAATGCTTCCTCTGCCGCCTCGACATATGCATGGTTGCTGGCTTGGATACCAGAAAATCTTCTTCCCCATATATACAAATGAGTTTATGATCCATTATGAATTTCAGCTTCTGATATAAATTTTTCATAAATAACCTAATATTTTTTTATTTTTTAAATTTGACCCTTAATTTTTTAAATTTTAACCCTTATTTTTTAATTTTTAACATTTTAATATTTTTGACTTTAAACCAATTTTAATTTTTAATCTTTAAATTTTTTACCCAAAATACCCGTCCCGTCCCATCCCGCTCGGGATTTCCCCTCAACACGGGACGGGACAAAAATGCTCAAAACCGTCTCGTCCCGTCGCGTGCACACCCTTAACACTCTCTCTGAAAATCCTTCGGATTTCTAATTAATTAGGTAAAATTTAATCTCTCTTTATCTCTCCCTCTCTTCGATTTAATATCTCTCCCTCTCACTGATTTAATATATCCCTCTCCTTATCTCTCACCCTCTCTCTCCTTCTCTCACTCATATATATATATACATGAGATATATACATAAATATACATGTANTATATATATATATATATATATATATATATATATATATATATATATATATATATATATATATATATATATATATATATATATATATATATATATATATATATATATATATATATATATATATATATATATATATATATATATATATATATATATATATATATATATATATATATATATATATATATATATATATATATATATATATATATATATATATATATACAAATCAACATGGTCTGTTGATTCCGCATCTTTTGGTATCAGAGCCAAATCTGATAGGGATAATTACTGTTTCTACTTCAATTTTTGTATAATTAAACTATTCACCGCCTATTATGACTAGTTATTGTTATTATTGTTGCTCAATTACTTACATGAATAATTGTTTATATCTAATCTCACTCTCCATCTAAGTGGCTGGTTATTCTTATAATTGATTATTTCTCTGTATTATTTATTTTTCTAATCTGTGAATCTGTTTTATCAGATGTTGACGTATCAACTTCTATTTGGTTAGCTTCAGGTATCTCAGTGAGACCTCTTAGAGATGTAAATTCTGAAGGTAGTGTGGTCATAGGGGAAGGTTGGAGAATAGCAACCCTAATATAAGGTTGTAGAAGTCAACACAACATATTAGTAATCAAAATACAGTACGAAATTCTCAATCCTAAAAATAATTTAGTTAGTTGAGCCATGAGTAGATTATTTAGAAGTAATTCTTCTAGTAGTAATAGGTCTACAATAACTTCAATACCTGACATAACAAATGAGGAACACTTTGAATTAGCAGATGATCAAGTAGATCATAGGGTATGGAATATACCCAAAATCTCTAATAAAAATATTTACAAATAAACATGGTATGTTGCTTCCTTCAAGTCTCAACATCATGTAAGAACAATTGAAAAAAGATATGCTCTTGGGAAAGAGCATGAAACTTGCCAATTACTTTCCCCTGATGCAATAAAGCATCACCTTCAAGAATGATATAATTTCCTTCATTTTGGTTTGGTTCAGATTGGAGTTAAGCCACTCACAAGAAGAGACATAAATACATCTGTCTTATTAGCCTTGCGAGATGCAACTTTTATAAATTTTAATGACAGTATTTTAGGATTAATTGAATTCTCACTCTGTAATGGTCCAATCTATTTTGATTGTTTCCCTGACCTGTCTGTTAGTATAGCAGATCCCCATGTTTTAAAACCATTAAGTTTAAATATTAAAACTAGTGGTTACCAAGTCCTAAAAGTCACCCAACCTCTAGCTTTAATCTTCAGAATTCATTACAAAGTTACCAAAACAAATATGAATTTTCAAGCCATCAATAGGAGTCCAAAGAATCAAGCCCTATTGATCCAATCTAGCCAAAGTAATGCCAATATGAGAGTCAACCTACTCCAATTAAAGACCAATTGAAGATGTAGATTACATCTTGCAGTATATCGATGGTACAATTAAAATTAACTTTCAATCATCTTCTAGTTCTAGTCCACAAATTAGGGAGTATAGTCAATCTAGTACCCCTAGAAGTTCTTTTCCTAAATCATCTATTAATAATCAAAATTTTAGGATTCAAAAATTAGAACAAGAATTAAGAAACTAAAAAAAAATTGAATCCAGATACCTTGAACCAAGAATATAAATCAGATTGAGACAAAATAACCCAACACAATGATGACCCAACAAATCTTGATAGATGTAATAGGTTCATAGAAAATATAATATAGACCAAAGAAGAATCATACTTGCTAAATGAAAGACATTCATGCAAGAATTTAGAGTTGGTATGTTTTTCCTTGATTATATCGATGATATTTACGAGAAAAATATCAAAGTAAATTCAAAATATAAAAGGGTCAAGGAAGACTCCAGTGTAGTAACTATTAGTCATCCACTACCTGAAAAATCCTAATTAAATATAAAATTCTCAACCTAATAAAGAATTTATTGAATCCTTCCGAGTTCATTATGAGAAAACTCTTGATGAAAAAATACTTAAAAATTTTGTAATTTTGAGACAATATCTCAGAATCAGATAGACATAGGTTATATAATCTACCTATGAGACATCTACAATTTATGAATCTTAAAAAAATACTGAAGAACCATCCAAATATTTAGAAATTAAATCACTTGTTAAGGTTATTGACTAAGACAGTACCTCTAAATTAAAAAGTCATAGGTTAGAATCTACCTATGAATCTTCCACAATCAATGAACCTTCAAATATTAATAAAATTGAAGAAACATTAAAGAATTAAAAACTAATGACTTTTCTTATTTTGGTAGGATTGATAACCAAAACAATTGTTCAGAATTTGAAAAATTTACTAATGATAAACTTCAAGAATTGAATGACAGTAGTCGAAATTTAGAAAGCCATTGGTTAGAATCAACTTATGAATCTTTCACAATTGATGAATCTTCAAAAGTTAACAAAGTTGAAGAAAAATTAAAAAATTTAGAAACTAATAAATCATCCTCTGTTAAGGACATTAACCATAGAAATTCTTTAATCAATGTTTCTCCTTTCAAGACTTCAAAGGAAAAGGAACTAAATAAAAAATTAGTTGAACAACTCAATTATACCAATCAACGTCCAATTGTAATAGGTAAACAATTAGACAAAATTAAGAATAAGGTTGATGATCTTCAAAACCTGAATATAGTGAAACTCTGGAGGAAAAACCTTTAATGAATCTCTCTAACAAAACCACTCTAAATATTGTTCCTCTTAATAAACAGATTGATGAAATACTTCAGGAATTAAAAGTAATCAATCAAGACAATAGTTCAGATTTAGAAAGCCATAAGTCAGAGTCAACCTATGAATCATCCACGATAAATACATTTTTAAACATTAATAATATTGAAGAATCACTTAAAAATTTAGAAATTAATAAATTAGAAAGGAAATTGCCTAAAAAGCTTATTCCTCCTGATATTCAAATTTCTGAAAATTCTTTAGTTAATCAATTTTCTGTGTCTGTAGAGAAATTATACAAATGGAATATTGATGAACTTTCTGAGCAGAAGGTTTCTCAACAATTTACAGTGCATGGGAATGAGAGGTAACAACTATATTACCACACATACTTTGCCTCACAATGAGGTAATCAAACTTTTAGTCACAAGATTCACAGGAATTCTTCATTCCTGGTGGAAAAAATATTTCACAGAAGAATCAAAAAATTCCATCATTTTAGCAGTTAAGATTGATGCTGAAGGGACCTTAATTATTGGTGAAAATCAGGAAACAATGCATGATGCCATCAATACACTTCTTTACACAATAATTGAACATCTCATTGGAACGCCAAGTAATATTACTTCACGTATTTCTGATCAATTATTAATCTTAGGTGTCCAACCCTAAGTGATTTCAATTGGTATAAAAATATATTATTATCCAGAGTTATGTCAAAGGATGATAGTAATCAACCATTTTGAAAAAAAAAATTTATTAATGGATTACCCAATTTGTTCATACACAAAATAAGAACAGTCCTTAGTAACGACCTCGATAATATAGACTATGATAGTCTAACTTATGGAACAATAATTACTATAATACAGAAAGAAGGTTTAAAAATGTGCATGATATGAAAATTTATAAGCAAATTAAAAAAGAAAGTAAAACTGTCAAATATGAATTAGACAATTTCTGTGAGCAATATGATGTATCCTCTATTGCCCCATCCCAGAAAAATAGAAAAAAATTTCACTTAAGTCCTAGAAGGTCTCACAAACCCTATAGGAGAAATTACAACAAAAATATAAATAAAAATTTTGATCAGTACTTCTCAAAATATAAAAATATTAACAAACGCTTCTCTAAAAATAATAATTCCAACAAAAAATTTAATAAAAAATCTATTGATAAAAGTAAACTTAAATGTTTTAAATGTGGCCATAGTGGTCATCTTTCAAATACTTACCAAGTTAAAAATAAAATTAACCAATTAAAAATTTCTGAAGAAGATAAACAAGAATTGGTTAGAGTCTCAGAAACAATAGATTATTATGAGAATCATAATGAAGATTTAGGAGAATTCGAATCACCTAAATCCTCTGAATATAACTCTTCAACTTCTGATAATGATTCTTCTAACATCACTATGAGGTGTAGGGATAGTTGTTGCCAAAAATAAATGTTCTAAATAAAAATGAAGAACAAGAAAACCTCTTGTTAGACTTAATTAGTAAAATTGAAAATCCAGAATTAAAACAGGAATATCTGGAAAAACTTAGGAAAGTAATTTAAAAAAATGAAAATACTAAGTCTAATAATAACAATACTTCAAGTCTTTCGCAAACCCTTAAAAAATTCAATAAGGTTAAAAAAAAGGAAAAAGAAGTCACTTTATAGGATCTTAAAAAAGAAATTTAAAATATTAAACTTGAAATAAAAAAAATTAAAAAATTCAAACACTGAAATAAAATAAGAATTAAATCTTTTAAAAATAGAGAATTTAATTAATAAACAAGTATCTAAGTGAACCTAGTATATTACTAATTTCTGATAATGAGGTTGAAGAACCTATTATTAACAGTCAAGACGATGATAATTTCATCCAAATACTTAATCACATCAAAATAAAAAAATGACACATAATGGTCAGAATAATTATTCAAGATTTTAATTTCACGACAATGACTCTTGTTGGTTCAGGAGCAGATTTGAATTGTATGCAGGAATGACTAGTTCCAACCAAGTGCTTTAAGAAGATAAAAGAATCAGTGTCATCTACCAATGGCACTCATATGCATATCAATTATGAAACACTCATAGTTCATATTTGTCAAGACAATATATGTTTCAAAACATCATTTGTCTTAGTAAAAAATATGACTGACAAAATTATTTTAGGTTTATCATTTATTGCACTGTTATATATGTTTTCAACGGAGTATGATGGCATAAATACCTATGTCATGAATAAACCTATAAAATTCAAATTTCCAATTCCATAAAATTAATTTCTTGTACTGAAAAGTTGGAAACTTTAAAGGAAAAATCAATTTCCAATTCCATAAAAATTAAATTGATTTCTTGTAAAAAAATAGTTGTGTTTTTGACAGGATGAGTTAAAATTCAAGAGAATTGATGAACAACTTCAAAATCCTGTTCTTCAAAACAATTTAAAATATTTGAACAAAAATCTGTAAATGATTATGTTCTGATATTCCTAATGCTTTCTAACATAGGAAGCAACATATTGCCAGTCTGCCTTACATTACGGGATTTGAAGAGAAGAATATCCCAACAAATGCAAGACCAATTCAGATGAATTCTGAAATGCTTGAGTTCTGTAAAAAGAAAATTGTAGAACTTTTCAATAAAAATATCATTAGAATGAGTAAATCTCTTTGGTCCTGCTCGACCTTTTATGTCTAGAAGAACAGTGAAATTGAACAAGAAGTTCTCATTTAGTAATCAATTATAAGCCCATTAATAATGTTTTGGAATGGATAAGATATCCAATACCAATAAAATGGGATTTGATAATAGACTTGGAGATGCAATGGTATTCTCTAAGTATGATATGAAATCTGAATTCTGGCAAATCCGAATAAATGAAAATGATAAGTATAAAACTACATTTGTAACTCCATTTGGCCATTACGAATGGAATGTAATGCCCTTTGGTCTTAAAAATGCTCCTATTGAATTTCAAAACATAAAGAATGAAATTTTTAATCAATTGACTGATTTCTCAATTGTTTACATTGATGATGTGCTCATTTTCTCTAAATCAATAGACCAACATTTGCTAGGATAATAAAATAAAATGATTTAGTTATCTCTGCAAATAAAATTAGGTTATTTCAAATTTAAGGTTAGATTCCTAGGATTTGAAATACACTATTCTATAACTAAGCCAATTGATAGAGTAATACAATTTGCTGACAAATTCTCCAATGAAATCCTAGATAAATCACAGTTGCAAATATTTTTAGGATTTTTAAATTACATATAAGTTTTTTACAATAACTTGAGAATCCCCTTCCATGGACAACTGTCCATGCTAATTTAATCAAAAGAATTAAGGCACATGTTAAGACACTTCCTTGTCTTGGCATCTCTACTAATAATTCTTCTAAACTTGTCCAAATTGATGCCTCTAAACTTGGATATGGATGTATCTTATTGCAAAAAGTCTCTCCAGAATCACCTGAACAAATTGTTAGGTTCACATCTAGAACTTTGACACAATCCCAAGTCAATTATAGTATAATTAAAAATGAAATCTTATCCAGTTGTTCTGTGCATACAAAAATTTCAGGATGACTTGTTGAATCAAAAGTTTCTTTTAAAAATTAATTATAAATATGCAAAATATGTTTTAGAAAATGATGTTAAAAATATAGCTTCCAAGTAGATTTTTGCACGATGGCAATCTATTCTTAGTATTTTTTATTTTGATATTAAGTTTATTAAAAGCATTGATAATTCAATTCCTGGCTTCTTGACCCATGAATTTTTACAGGGACAACAAGATCAAGATGGGGTCTAGGCCCCAGGCCTCTAAGAAGACAATTAAAGGGAGTCATCGACTCCACAATTGGCTCTTCTGGCACAAATCAAAGAAGACCCTTCTGCTCTAAAAAATACATAAATGACAATACTAGGATCCATCAGGCCCAACTATCAATCTACACTAGTCAACCAATTTGACCCATTTGCAGTCTACAAGCACTTTGACCCACAATTGGTCATCAACCAACCAATCGCCAATTACAAAAGGTCTTATCATTATCACAGGAAAACCCACAGTAAAAATCAGTTTTACATAGAACCTCCATTTGCTAATCTAAAAATCCAAATTGAAATAACGATAGCTCATTTCCTTCCTAAATCTCATTTTGTTCCTAGACATGAAGATAAAACCCTCAGTTTCTACATAGATATTCTCTTAGAGACAAAATCAATAAATATCAAACCAATAAACAGTTCAGAAAGGAAGATCATGTATCATTCATTCTACATTCTAAAAATAATACCCATGAAGGAATGGAACATCCATCCTTCACGGTTAAAACCCCTTTAGATAAAATAATACAACTATTTTGACTGTATTGATGCTTGGCAAATAATTTTCTTACATCAAAATAGTGAATTTTCTCACTCTTGGTTTTTTGAACTTTATAAGATTTTCAAAGCCAATTTTCCAAAATGGTTGTTAAGATGGTGGTCAATCCACGGTCCTATCTTTGAAATTTTTCCAATTGAAATACGACAGAATTTTAACTTATTTGTTTACTTAAACCCTCAACAATTGAGGCTCCATTTCCCTCAATAATTTATTTCATGAATAAATATAAAATTCCATGGATTCTGAAGTGGCAGTATGCTATCGAAGATGAAATCCTCATCAGACAATACTACGTTAAATGGTGGGACAAGTTTAGTACCCTAAAAATATCCGTTGCCATGCATGATGAGTTTACAAAAACTCACCCACAATTGAAATTACACAAACCACCTCCAATGGCCCTCCTAAAAATTAAGGAGCCCGACAACTAGAATCCACAAGAAAACCAATCTGAATCATCAAATTCTTCTCGAGGATCAAAGCCTACATTAAAACCTTCCCTAAAAGGAAAGACCAAGGCTAAAAAGTCGAAATCAAAGTAGGAGTTAATACAAAGGATGCTCCTTCTTCTTGAAGACAATACAGATTATGACTCTGAGTCCTCAGAAGAATCGAATTACCCAATTAAAAATGAAAAGAGTCAATCTTCTAAGACTCCCTCTCAATAATTAAAGGGAAATCACATGTTCGCAATCTCCCCCAGTGGGCCCATGATCCTTTTCAGGATTCACAAGACCCGTCGATAGTGTAAATCTTAGTGGTGATGAATATAAGAAAATAATTCACCATTGAAAAAATGCCAACAAAAAGGGCCAAATAATTTGAAGATATGTTATGACCAGAGCACAACGCAAGGATCAATAACAGTATCTCCACCAGAATGAATCAACGACCAAGACACGAAAACAAAGATAGCAATTATCAAAGATCTTTGTAATTTGTCATTTGTAATAATTGTACTAGTCAAAAAATTAGGCAACTATTTATACTTTTTACTGTTGTTAGTCAAAAGTAGAAATGTAAAATGTTTTAATTTTTGTAAAATAAAATAGTTCAAGTAAGATATGGATTTCTAATGAACTCCACTTTCCTTGGCTATAAATAGGTAGCCCTCTCCCATTTGTTCTTGAGAACTCATTTTCAACTCTTAACTATTTGAGAGCTAAAACTTGTTTTGTGAAATAAAGCTTTCTTCTTCCCCTTCTTCTGTAAATCTTTCTTCTTCTTTTTCCTTCAACATTAATTAGTGAGAGGAATCACTAATTAATCATTGCCAATAAAGCTGGATGTGTAAGTTTTGAATCTTGCACCTCAATACATCACTTTTTACTGTTTAATCTTACACTTTAAAATAGATTTACTGTTTTTGTGCTCAATTCTTACATCTTATTACCCTCACTCTAATTGCTTAAATTATACTTGATCTGTATCCTTTGGTAACAGAGCCAAACTTGGTGGGGAATACCCCTCTCAATTGGGCTTTTTAGATTAGCAAATGGAGGTTCTATGTAAAACAATTTTTTACTGGGGGTTTTCCTGTGATAAGGAGAAGACCTTTTATAATTGGCGATTGGTTGGTTGATGACTAATTGTGGGTCAAAGTGCTTGTAGACTACAAATGGGTCAAATTGGTTGACTAGTGTAGATTGGTAGTTGGGCCTGATGGACCTTAGTATTGTCATTTAGGTATTTTTCAGAGCAGAAGGGTCTTCTTTGATTTGGGCCAGAAGAGCCAATTGTGGAGTCGAGGACTCCCCTTTAATTGTCTTCTTAGAGGCCTGAAGCCTAGACCCCATCTTGATCTTGTTGCCCCTGCAAAAATTCACGGGTCAAGAAGTCAGGAACTGAATTATCAATGCCTTTAATAAACTTAATATCAAATATTACATGAATAATTACTTATATCTATTCTCATTCTCCGTCCAAGTGACTGGTTATTCTTACAGTTGATTATTTTTCTGTATTATTTATTTTTCTAATATGTGAATCTGTTTTATCAGAAGCTGACGTATCAGCTATTATTTGGTTAGTTTCAGGTACCTCAGTAAGACCTCTTAAAGATGTAAATCCCGAGATGCAAGATTTATAAATAGATTATTATGAGACTGTAGTGAAAGTTTAGAAGAATTTGAATCACCTGAATGCTCTAAATATAACTCTATAACTTCCGACAGTGATTCTTCTAACATCACTATGGGGTGTAGGGATAAATAAAATGAAGAACAAGAAAACCTCTTGTTAAACTTAATTAGCAAAATTAAAAATCCATAATTAAAACAGAAATATCTGGAAAGACTTGTGAAAGTAATTCTAAAGAAAAAAAAATTTAAGTCTATTAATATCAATATTGCAAGCCTTTCGCAAACCCTTGAAAAATTCAATAGGGATAAAAGAAAAGAAAAAAAGTGAACTTACAGATACTTCAAAAAGAAATTAAAATATTAAACTTGAAATAAAAGAATTAAAAAATTCAAACATGGAAATAAGAGAAGAATTAAACCTTTTAAAAATAGAGAATTTAATTAATAAACAAGAATCTAGTGAACCTAGTAAAATACTGATTTTTGATAATGAGGTTGAGAACCTATTATTAACAGTCGAGACGATGATAACTTCATCCAAATACTTAATCACATCAAAATAAAAAAATGGCAACATAATGGTCAGAATAATTATTTAAGATTATGATTTCATGACAATGACTCTTTTTTATTGAGGAGCAGATTTGAATTGTATGTAAGAATGACTAGTTCTGACCAAGTACTTCAAGAAGATAAAATAATTTTTGTCCTCTGCGAATGGTACTCGTATGCATATCAATTATGAAATCCTCAAAGTTCATATTTGCCAAGACGATGTATGTTTTGAAACATCGTTTCTCTTAGTAAAAAATATGGTTGACAAAATTATTTTAGGTTTACCATTCATTTCTCTGTTGTATCCTTTTACCACAGAGTATGATGGGATAATTACTTATCCCTTGAATGAACCTGTAAATTCAATTTTCTTTCTTTTTTCTCAGAATGAGAAATTGAAGACCTTGAAATAAAATTCTGTTTTTAATTCCATAAACTTAATTTCTTGTAAGAGAAAATAATTATATTTTCTACAAGACAAAATTAAAGAGCATGCTTTTCAAAATCAAATCATTAAACGAGAAGTTCCTTGTTTAGTAATTAATTGTAAGCCCCTTAACAAATGTTGGAATGAATAAAATATTCAATATCAAATAGAAGGGATTTAATCAACATACTTAGAAATACTGATGTATCCTCTGAGTTTAGCATAAAATCTGAATGTTGGTAAATCCAGATAAATAAGACTGAGAAATACAAGATTATATTTTATCATTATAAATGAAAAATAATTTCATTTGATCTTAGATTTACTCCAAGTAAATTTCAGAATATAATGATTAAATTTTTTAATAGATTTACTAATTTCTCGATTGATTGCATTAATAATACTTATTAGACGATACTAGTTGCATTTCTTGATTGTTTGCATTAGCCAATATGTTAAACAATATTGAAAATACTTTAAATTGTTTCGAAGACAATAAAACAAAATAATTTAATTATCTCTACAAAATTTATGAATAGATTTCTAGAATTTGAAATTTATTATTTCATTATTAAAATAATTGATCAAATCATACAATTTATTTTGATTAATAAGTCTACAAAACATGTTTTGAAATTAATTCCAAAATTTTTGCTAGGTAATAACCCATTCTTAGCAATACTGATTTTAATATTTAATTTATCCAATATATTAATGATTAAATGTCTGATTCTCTTACTTGTAATATTTTATAGGGTATCATTCCAGAATTTTCCAATAGAGGAATTTGACCTCTTAGAATTTGGAAAGGTAGAACCTAGAATACTTAATAAAAATTCTTTCAAAATTAAGAAGCACAATGGCAGTGCAGCCGCATTTTGTTCAAAATCCTCATTCATTGACTATGGTCATAATGGATTTGAATATCCAAGAAATGACTGGATTAATACATTAAATAAAATTTTAGAATATGTTGGGTTGAAGCATGACTTCAATGCAACAAATTCAATTGTACGAAAAAGGTGAAAAAATAGGTTTTCACAAAGATAATGAAATTTGTTATGATAACAGCAAAATTTTAACTGTAAACTTATTAGGACAAGCAATTTTCAAAATTGAATTTTCAGACAAAACAATGAAAGAATTTTTTATGCTGGAAGGAACTTTCTTCATCATGCCTGATGGATTTCAAAAAGGTCATAGGCATGCTGTAGAATCCTTAACCAGAAGAATCGGCATCACTTTAAAAAACATGTGAAAATGATGAATGGTTCAACAATAGAAGAGTCTTTGACTCAATAATTGACCCTTAAACTCAAACCAAAGAGGAGTCTTCTACTCTTAACCAAGCTCAATCAATAATACTTGGGTCCAACAGACCTAATCACCAGTCAACTCTGATCAACCAATTTGACCCATTCTCGATATCCTTTGATGCCCAATCAATTTCAAAATACAAGAAATCATCATTTGATTTTCAAAAAATGGCCAGCGAAAATCTCTTTCATATTGAGCATTCATTTGCTCATTTGAAGGATTCTGCTCAATTTGTCAAATCTCATTTCATTCCTAAATTCCACTATGTCCCTGGACACAATAGAAAAAATCTCTATTTCTACTGAGAATTTCTCTTAGAAACAGAACCCATAAAAAATTAGACCAATCAGAAATTCTGAGGAAAGAATCATTTACCATTCTTTGTCTATCTTCAGAATCATAATTATGGAGGATTGGAGAATCCATCCTTCAAGTTCAAAAATGCTTTCAAATAAAAGATAATATAATTATTTTGACTATATTGATGCATAGCCCAGGATTTTCTTGCATCAAAATAGTGATTTTTATCAGTTTTGGTTTTTAAATTTTGATAACAATTTCTAAATCAATTTCTAAATTGGTTCTTAAAATGGTGCTCCATTCATGGTCTTACCTTAGAATTTTTTTCAATTGATTTACAACAATATTTCAATTTATTTTTAAAGGTTTACAAGCTCTCACCAATTGAGGTCTCCTTTCTCTAAATAATTTATTTTCTGATAAAATACAAAATACCTTGAATTTTGAAATGGAAATACTCGGTTGAAAATGAAATTCTCACCAGAGAGTATTATGTTTAATGGTGAGATAAGTTGAATACCCAAAAAATTATTACATCCATCAATTATGAATTTGCAAGTGTTCATCCCATTATGAGACTAGAAAATTCTTTTATCCAATCTGCATTAAAGACTAGTGAGCCCATTTACCTAGCTCCACAAATCAAACTATCCAGTCTAAATTTATCCAAACCCTCTTCAAAGGGTAAATCAAAAGTCACAGAGCCATAATCTGAATTAGAGAAAAAATTGATCCAAAAGAAAATACATCTCATTTTGAAAGACAATGACGATTCTGATTCTAGATAACCTGAAGGGTCAAGTCTCACAATCAAACCAAAAATCCAAAAAGGCCAATCATCTAGAAATATTACCCTTCAACCACTAAAGGACCTATTTGACAACATTAGTCTTAGTAGTAAAGAGAAATAATTCACCTTTAGCGAAATGCCTATATTTGGAGTAATCAAAATCAAAGAATCAAGTAATCTTGAAGATATATCATAACAGTCCTCCAATGCAACGGCTATAATGATACCCAATTATCAATCCATAGCAATAGTGTCTCTGCAAAGTCATAATGGCTTTCAAGATAACAGTAATGAAAACACTAAAATCCAAGATAGCAATTATCAAGGAACAACAACAGTGGCTCCACCAACATAAAGCAACAATAGTCACAATGAGTCTTTTCAAGACACAATGATGAAGACGCAAGAATCCAATATTACAATTATCAAGGAATCTTTGTAATTTGTCATTTTCTGTAATAATTGTACTAGTTCTCAAATGATTAGGCAACTATTTATGCTTTTATTATTTTTAGTCAAAAGTAAACAAAAGTAGAAATATAAAATATTTTTATTTTTGTAGAATAGAATAGTTCAGATAAATGATGGGTTCCCGGTGAACTCCACTTTCCTTGGTTATAAATAGGTAGCTCTCTCTCATTTATTCTTCAGAACTCGTTTTCAACTCTTAAACTATTTGAGAGAAAAACTTATTTTGTGAAACAAAGCTTGCTTCTTCTCCCTCTTCTATAAATCTTTCTCCTTCTTTTTTCTTCAACATTAATTAGTGAGCAGGAGCATTAATTAATTGTTACAAACAATTACTGTTTGTATAAGTTTTTAATCTTACACTATAATACAGATTTACTATTTTTGTGCTCAATTCTTGCATCTTAACACCCTCATCTCTCAGGCGAGGATTTACATCTCTAAGAGGTCTTATTGAGGTACCTGAAGCTAACCAAATAGAAGCTGATATGTCAGCATCTGATAAAACAGATGCACATATTAGAAAAATAAAAAATAAAGAGAAACAATCAATTGTAAGAATAACCAGCCACTTGGGCGGAGAGTGAGATTAGATATAAGCAATTATTCATGTAAATAATTAACAAACAATAATAACAATAACCAGCCATAATGGGTGGTGAACAGTTTAATTATGCAGAAATTGAAGTAGAAACATTAATTATTCCCACCAGGTTTGGCTTTGATACCAAAATATGCAGAATCAAGTATTTTTTCAACAATTAGAGAGGGGGTATTAAGATGAAAGAATTGAGCACAAAAGCAGTAAATTTGTATTATATTGTAAGATTAAAACTTACACAAACAATAATTATTGGCAACGATTAATTAGTGCTCCCGCTCACTAATTAATGTTGAATAAAAAAGAAGAAGAAAGATTTATAGAAGAGGGAGAAGAAGAAAGCTTTATTTCACAAAACAAGTTTTTCTTTCAAATAGTTTAAAAGTTAAAAGTGAGTTCTGAAGAATAAATGGGAGAGGGCTACCTATTTATAGCCAATAAAAGTGGAGTTCACCGGGAACCCATCACTTACCTGAACTATTCTATTTTACAAAAGTAAAAACATTTTACATTTCTACTTTTGACTAAGAACAGTAAAAAGTATAAATAGTTACCAAATTTTTGGACAACTAGTACAATTATTACAAAATGAAAAAAATACAAAGATCTTTGATAATTGTTATCTTGTCTTCGTGTCTTGGTCGTTGTTTCATTCTGGTGGAGATACTATTATTAATCCTTGAATTGTGCTCTGGTCGTAACATATCTTCAAATTATTTGGTCCCTTTTATTGGCATTTTATCAAAGGTGAATTATTTTCTTCTATTCATCACCATTGAGATTTACACTGTCGTACGGGTCCTGTGAATCATGAAAGGGATCATGGGCCCACTAGGAGAGAGTGAGAACATGTGATTTTCCCTTTAATTGTTAAGAGGGAGTCTTGGACAATTGACTCTTTTAATTTTTAATTAGGTGATTCGATTCTTCTAAGAACTCAAAAGCAGAATGAGCATCATTTTTATTAACTCCTGCTTGTATTTTGACTTTGTAGCCTTGGTCTTTCCTTTTAGGGAAGGTTTTGATGTAGGCTTTGATTCTCGAGAAGAATTTGATGGTTTAGATTGGTTTTCTTGTTGATTCTGGCTGTTGGGCTCCTTAATTTTTAAGGGGGCCATTAGAGGTGGTTTGAGTAATTTCAATTGTGGTTGAGTTTTTATAAACTCATCATTTATGGCAGCAGATATTTTAGGGTACTGAACTTGTCCTATCATTTAACGTGGTATTGTCTGGTGAGAATTTCATCTTTGATAGCATACTGCCACTTCAAAATCCATGGAATTTTATATTTATTCATGAAATAAATTATTGGGGGAAAAGGAGCCCCAATTGTTAAGAGTTTAAATAATTTTAAAAATAAGTTAAAATTATGTTGTTTTTCAATTGGGAAAAATTTCAAAGATAGGTCCGTGGATTGACCACCATCTTAAAAACCATTTTGACAAATTGACTTTGAAATTCTTATCAAAGTTCAAAAACCAAGAGTGAGAAATTGTTGTATTGTTTTTTATTTAAAAGGGGTTTTAACCCAGAAGGATGGATGTTTCATTCCTCCATGGTTATTATTTTTAGAATGTAAAATGAATGATAAAGGATCCCCCCTTCTAAATTGTTTATTGGTTTGATATTTATTGATTTTGTCTCTAAGAGAATATCTCTATAGAAACTGAGAGTTTTATCTATATGTCCAGGGACAAAATGAGAATCAGGAAGGAAATGAGCTTTCGCTATTTCAATTAGACTTTTTATATAAGCAAATGGAGGTTCTATGTAAAACAAATTTTTACTGGGGGTTTTCCTGTGATAAGGAGAAGTCATTTTGTAATTGATGATTGGTTGGTTGATGATCAATTGTGGGTCAAAGGGTTCCGAGACTGTAAATGGGTCAAATTGGTTGACTAGTGCACATTGGTAGTTGGGCCTGATGGACTCTAGTATTGTCACTTGGGTATTTTTCAGAGCAGAAGGCTCTTCTTTGATTTGGGTCAGAAGGGCCAATTGTGGAGTCGATGACTCCCTTTTAATTGTCTTCTTTGAGGCGTGGGGCCTAGACTCCATCTTGATCTTGTTGTCCATGCAAAAATTCACGGGTCAAGAAGTCAGGAACTGAATTATTAATGCATTTAATAAACTCAATATCAAAATAAAAAATACTAAGAATAGATTGCCATCATGCAAAAATATGTTTGGAATCTGTATTTTTAACATCATTTTCTAAAACATATTTTGCATATTTACAATCATTTTTTAAAATAAACTTTTGATTTAACAAGTCATCCTGAAATTTTTGTATGCACGGAACAACTGATAAGATTTCCTTTTTAATTTTACTATAATTAACTTGGGATTGGGTCCAAATTCCAGATGTGAACCTAACAATTTGTTCAAGTGATTCTGGAGATACTTTTTGTAATAAGATACATCCATATCCAAGTCCAGAGACATCAGTTTGGACAATTTTAAAAGAATTATTAGAAGGGATGCCATGACAAGGAAGTGTATTAACATGTGCCTTTATTCTTTTGATTAATTTAGTATGGACAGTTTTCCATGGAAGGGGATTCTTTTTAAGCTTGTCAAAGAGAGGCTTACAGTCAATTCTCAAGTTATTGTAAAAATCAGACATGTAATTTAAAGATCCTAGAGATATTTGCAACTGTGTTTTATCTACGATTTCATTAGAGAATTTGTCAGCAAATTATATTACTCTATTAATTGGCTTAGTTATAGAATTGTGTATTTCAAATCCTAGGAATCTAACCTCAGATTGAAATAACCTAATTTTATTTGCAGATATAAATAAACCAGTTTGTTTTATTATCTTAGCAAATGATTCAAGATATCTCTAATGTTGTTATGTTGATTTAGAGAAAATGAGCACATCATCAATATAAATAATTGAGAAATCAGTAAATTGATCAAAGATTTCATTCATTATATTTTGAAATTCTCTAAGAGCATTTTTAAGACCAAAGGGCATTACATTCCATTCGTAATGGCCAAATGAAGTTACAAATGCATTTTTATACTTATTATTTTCATTTATCTGGATTTGCCAAAATCCAAATTTCATATCAAACTTAGAGAATATCACTGCATCTTCAAATCCCTTTTGTTTGGTATTGGATATCTTATTCATTCTAAAACAATATTAAGGGGTTTATAATTGATTACTAAACGAGGAACTCCTCGTTCAATTGCACTGGCCTTCTGGACATAAAAGGTCGAGCATGACCAAGGAGACTTGCTCATTCTAATGATATTTTTATTGAGAAGTTCTACATTTTTCTTTTTACAGAACTCAGGTATATCAGAATTCATCTGAATTGGCCTTGTTTTTGTTGGGATATTTTTCTCATCAAATCCCTTAATATAAGGCAAACTGACAGTATGTTGCTTCCTATGCCAGAAAGCATTAGGAATATTAGAACATAATAATCCTTTACGGATTTTTTGTTCGAATATTTTAAATTTTATTTCAAAGAGCAGGACTTCGAAGTTGTTCTTCAATTCTATTGAATTTTAATTCATCCTGTAAAAAACACAATTATTTTTCTTTACAAGAAATTAATTTTATGGAATTGGAAATTGATTTTTCCTTTAAAGTTTTGAACTTTTCATTGTGAGGAAAAGAAAGAAATTTGAATTTTATAGGTTTATTCATGACATAGGTATTTATTCCATTATACTCCATTGACCACATTGTCTTGACAAATATGGATTGTGGGTATTTCATAATTGATATGCATACAAATACCATTAGTAGAGGACAAAGATTCTTTTGTCTTATTGAAGTACTTGGTTGGAACTAATCCTTCCTGCATACAATTCAAACCTGCTCATGAATCAACAAGAACCATTGTCGTGAAATCAAAATCTTGAATAATTATTCTCACCATTATGTGTCATATTTTTATTTTGATGTGATTATTAGATGAAGTTATCATCATCTTGACTATTAATAATAGGTTCTTCAACCTCATCATCAGAAATTAGTAATTTACTAGGTTCACTATATTCTTGTTTATTAATTAAATTTTCTATTTTTAAAAAATTTAATTCTTCTTTTATTTCAGTGTTTAAATTTTTCAATTCTTTTATTTCAAGTTTAATATTTTTAATTTCTTTTTTAAGTTCCATTAAGGTAACTTCTTCTTTTTCTTTAACCTTATTGGATTTTTCAAAGGTTTGCGAAAATCTTGCAATGTTGTTATCATTAGACTGCGTATTTACTTTCTTTAGAACTATTTTCCTAAGTCTTTCCAGATATTCATGTTTTAATTCTGAATTTTATATTTTACTAATTAAGTCTAACAAGAGGTTTTCTTGTTCTTCATTTTTATTTAAGACATTTATTTTTTGGCAACAACCATCCCTACACCTCATAGTGATATTAGGAGAATCATTGTCAGAACTTGAAGAGTTATGTTCAGAGGATTCATGTGATTTAAATTCTCATAAATATTTACTATCATTCTTATAATAATATATTGTTTCTAAGATTCTAAACAATTTTTGTTTATCTTCTTCAGAAATTTTTAATTGGTTAATTTTATTTTTAAATTGGCAAGTATTTAAAAAATGACCACTCTCGCCACATTTAAAACATTTAAGTTTACTTTTATCAGTAAATTTTTTATTAAATTTTTTGTTGAAATTATTATTTTTAGAGAAGCGTTTGTTAATATTTTCATTTTTTGAGAAGTATTGATCAAAATTTCTATCTCTATTTTTGTGGTAATTACTCTTATAGGGTTTGTGAGATTTTCTAGGTCTTAAGTGAGATTTTTTCTTATTTTTCTGGGAATGGGCAATAGAGGGTAAACCATATTGTTTACATTGCCTAATTCGTATTTGGCCGTTTTACTTTCTTCTCTAGTTTGTTTATTGATTTTCATATCAACGCACATTTTTTAACCTTGTTTTTTATTATAGTAATTATTGTTCCATAGGTTAGACTCTCACAGTTTATATTACCTAGGACATTACTAATGACTGTTCTTATCTTGTGTGCGAACAAATGGAGTTCCTTCAGCATCAATATTAACAGCTAAAAGGATGAAATTTTTGGATTCTTTTGTGAGATATTTCCCCCCAAGAATGAAGCATTTCTGTGAATCCTGTGACTAAAAGTTTGATTACCTCAGTATGAGGCAGATTGTGAATAGTGATGTAGCTGTTAGCTACCATTGCCATGTTTTACAATTTATTGAGAATTTCATGCTCAGAAAGTCCATCAATATTTCATTCTTATAATCTTTCCAGATACAGAAAATTGATTAGATTCAGTAATATGTATATCTGACGGCATAGGCTTTTATGTCATTTTCTTTCTAATTTATTAATTTCTAAATTTTTAAATGTATATTCAATATTGTTAATTTTTTAAGATTCATTGACTATGGATGACTCAGGAGGATTTTATCCTATGACTATCTCACTCAGAATTATTGTCTTGGTTAATAACCTTAACAGAAGAAGATGATTCTACAGATTTATTTTTTAATTATTAAAGCATTTTATCAAGTTGTTTATTAATGGGAACAATATTCAAAGTTATTTTATCTGAAAGATTTATTAAATATTTTTATTTCAAAGCTTTTTAGTTTTGGATTCATGAAGATCATCAACCTTGCTCTCAATTTTGACTAATTGTTTACCTATTATAATTAGACTCTGGTTGATGTAATTGAGTTGTTCAACTACCTTTTTATTTGGTTCTTCTTCCTTTGCAATCTTGAAAGGAGAAGCAGTGATTAAAAAGTTTTTGTGATTAATCATAATTTTCTTAGGAGGAGGATGATTGGCAGACACTACACTGAAGTCTTCCTTGACCCATTTATATTTTGAAATTATTTTGATATTTTTCTCATAAATATCTTCAATATAATCAAGGAAAAATATATGAACTCTGAATTCTTGCATGAATGTTTTCCATTCAGCAAGTATGATTTTTCTTTGATCCATATTATGTGAATCTCTAAACCTATTACGTCTATCTAGATTGGCTGAGTCATCATTGTATTGGGTTAGACATTCATAATCTGGTTTATATTCTTAACTCAGGGTTCCTATATTCAGGACTAAAAGTTGAGGATTAACAGGATGGAGGTTTCCTTGAAAATCCGATTCAGTGGGTGCTTCAACTTCGTCAGATTGTTCAGACTTATTATCAAGACTGGCTGACTAACTTGGAAACTTGTGGCTATGCCTTTAAGTCTTAAATTTTTAATTTTTAATTTTTTTAATTCGTGTTCTAATTGTTGAATCCTAAGATCTTGATCCTTATTAATAGATGATCCAAAAAATGAATTCTTAGTGGTACTAGACTGACTATACTCCCTAATTTATGGACTAGAACTAGAAGATGATTGAAAGTTAATTTTAACAATATCATCCATGTACTGATTGATGTAATCTACATCTTCAATCGGTCTTTGAATTGGAGTAGGTTGACTCTCATTAGTTAAAAACCAATTTGAAAGTAAATTAATATCTGACCACCTAATTATTTTTGGAACTCTAATATTGGCATTACTTTGGCTAGATTGGATCAATAGGGTTTGATTCTTTGGACTCCTATTGATCGCTTGAAAATTCATATTTATTTTGGTAGCTTTGTAATGAATTCTGATGATTAAAGCTAGAGGTTAGGTACCTTCTAGGACTTGGTAACCACTGTTTTAATACTTAAAATTATGATTTTAAAATATGAGGATCTGCTATACTTTCATTAAAATTTGTAAATCTTGCATCTCATAAGGTTAATAAGACAGAGGTATTTAAGCCTCTTCTTATGAATGGCTTAACTCCAATATGGACTAAACCAAAATGAAGAAAATTATATCCTTCTTGAATGTGATGCTTTATTGCATCAGGGAAAAGTAATTGGCAAGTTTCATGCTCTTTCCTAAGAGCATATATTTTTTTAATTGTTTTTACATGATGCTGAGAATTGAAGGAAGCAACAAACCATGTTAATTTGTAAATATTTTTATTAGAAATTTTAGGTATATTTCATACCCTATGATCTACTTGATCATCTGCTAATTCAAAGTGTTCCTTATCTATTATGTTAAGTATTGAAGTTATTGTAGATCTACTACTACTAGAAGAAGTACTTATAAATAATCTACTCATGGCTCAACTAACTAAATTATTCTTAGGATTGAGAATTTCATACTGTATTTTGATTACTAATCTGTTGTGGTGACTTCTACAACCTTCTATTAGGGTCGCTCTTCTCCAACCTGCCCCTACAACCACCATACCCTCGGGATTTACGTCTCTAAGAGGTTTTACTGAGGTACATGAAGCTAACCAAATAGAAGCTGATACGTCAGCCTATGATAAAACAGATTCACAGATTAGAAAAACAAATCATATATATATATAAAGAGGCAATTTGTGGGTCCGTTTGTAACTATACTATTTGAACCCTTTAAGTAACCGATATAATAATTTAAAAGTTTCAAATAGTATTCCGTAATTAGGGAGAACTGTAAAAATGACCAACATTCCACTCAAACTGTAAAAATTCAGAAAAAAAATTATTGCAAAAACGGCCTGAATACTATAGATAATTTATTTACATCTATGTAATTTTAGTAAATAAATTGTTTACCTCAATCATTTTCAGCCATTTTTGCAAATGAAAATTTTTCTGACCACTTTTGTAGTTTGAGCTGAAAAGTTAGCTTTTCTTGTCGTTTTCCATAACTTATACAATCTTAACTACTTAGCCCCACAATATCTCTATAATCTCAACTACCCATTTTCCACTACCCAATGGCCCCAGTCAAGTAAAACTTAAAATTGACGGTTTTTTATATTTTCAATAAAACACATGATTCTCTCTCCATTTTTTCATTCCAATTTCGTCCTTTGGTTTCTCACTCATTTTTTAAGGTTGAACTAGCTATAACATATTATTTGAATCATTTAAGTTATTATATCAGTTACTTGAAGAGTTCAAGTAATATATTTTGACTACTTCTAATAATTGTTGACATTTTTTAATATTGAAATCTAAGTTATATGTGATAACTTTAATGGTACAAGTAATTACAAAATATTACTTGAACCCACAAATAACTATTGACATTTTCAATCAAATCCAATAACATTAATAAATTGATCTTCCCATATGAATAGGATATCATTTTTAATGACTTATGATCCTTTCAAATGTGATCTTAAGAGCACAAGTACTTATAACATACTGCTTGAACTCATAAATAACTGTTGACATTTTTAACCACGTCCAATACGATCACTTGATGGATTCAAGTAATATATTACAATTACTTGAACTATTCAAGTAGTTGTTAACTCATCGCAAAGAATTAATGGATATTGAGAGATGTGCAAAAAATTGATAGACACTTTAAAAATAAAAAAGGAAAATATGAATTTCTATTTTTTAAAGATATCTTTATCAAAAAAAAATTTCTGAAAGGTATATTTTTACAAATTACCTGTGGTATTTTCATGATCCCGAATTAAACTCAACTATAATAGTACTTGAAAAACAACATAAAGTAAAGTTAGTAGAAGTACTTGAAATGAAATACAACATAGAGTAAGGACAAAGTTGCACAATAATAGTGAAATTGTTTTTGCCAATTATTTTTTGTAATATTAATGATAAGAATAATTTTACAATGTCAAATTATAAATTAAGTTCATTTGATTGTGTAATGTGTCGATTATAATAAATTAATTTGTAAATCACTTTAATAACTAATGAAATATCACGTTATTTAATTAACTAAAATTTAATTTAAAATTTAACTAGTTATTAATGATAATGGTTGTAAACGCTTTGAAATTGCATGTTCCATGACAAGTTCTGTAAAAAGAAAAGATGGCCACATGGAGTGTCGTCTATTGAACTGCCAAACAAAAGAGTAGGAGTATGTAGTTTAGTATATAGGGTCAAAGTAGTAAGCAATTAGTCAAAGGATTGGGACAATCTGACACTGTATTATCTGAATTACCTTCTGATATATTGCTCAGACTGTGACAAGGATGTGTCTATCCCCCCCCCCCCCNCCCCCCCCCCCCCCCTATTTTTAAATGGAATCTTATCTTATTCTTTTAAGTCTAAAAACAACTTCTTCTTCTTTCATTTTAACATTGCAATCTTAGCTTGTTTTTCTTGAAAATATTTACCCATTTTTATGTCATATGAGATGCATGTGTTTGTAATTAAAAATATTACTTCTAATTTTAAAAGTATTTAATTTTTAAAATAAAATATTCATTTCTATTTTTTCTCATACCTTCAATCTCTCGTATTGGCAGATTATCACACGTTCTAATATTTAATCAAAATTTTAATTTATGACAAATTTGAGTTCACAATCATTTAGATATATTATAAACAATAATGTACTAAGAAATGCAAACTTCATGTGACAATGTGTAGAAGAAAGCACTTTTGGTGGTAAAGTACATAAATTATAAGAATTAAGGGGCAAAGTGATATTACATTTTGTTATGAGCATGAGAGATAATGTTAAACAAATATAATCAATTAAAATACTCTAAATCTCTATTTCTCATATTGTTTTGTATTTAAAAAAATTCAGATAAGAAGTTAAAAGTTATTTATTTTGAATATTAATCTTGATTAAATTTAAATGATACAAACCAACATTTTGAAAGATTCTAGTTCCATCCATAAAAAACTTTATGAGGGTAATTTTGTTAAAAAATGAAAGTGTTCGAGTTTATAATATTATTCTGATTAAAAAAAACTTAATAATATTATTCTGGTGTGGGCCACTAAATATAATTTGTAAAAATTGGAGGATAGGTTTGTAAGAAATAAAGTTTGAGGGGTATGATTATATTTTTTCTTAAAGGTGGTCTCCTAAAGTTCAATCTGACTCCCAACTACTATCCTTCTTCTGCTAAACTTACAACGGTCCCATAGCTTTTCTCTTTTTAGTTTTTAACTTTTTCCCCAAATTTTTGCAATCATTGGAAACTTGAACTCACTTCTTCTCTTGTTTTTTATTTCAGTTTCTCTCAATTTTGTGTCATTTGCAATTATAACTCTCAAATTTAAAAATAGCTTCTAGTCATCTTGAATTTAGTTAGACGATAGAAAATATAAATAAATTTCGTGTAATTACATTTATTTTCATATATAGTTTGTTGGTGAAAATATTTTACTTTTAAGTGATTATACGTCATGGTTTTTTTTACATTAAATTGAAATTTGAACTAACATAATTGAATGATGTTGTATATATATATATTATCAAAGCCTACGGACTTTAAAGGTAATTTTTAAAGATTAAGGAGTGTACTTGCAAATGACAATTTGCAATTATCTTTTAACATTTCGTTTTGTTTCTATGCACAAAACACATCTGAATGATTGAGATATCTTAGATGAAACTAATTAACGGATATAAATAATGTCAAAGTTAAAGTTGACGACATAATTTTAGACTAATCACACATTAGGAATTAAGGTATATTACATAATTACACAACTTTAAAATAGATTGAGTTTTTCTGGTGTTATAAGTAATTACGTTGTATTTGATTTGTCTGTTGAAGAAAACAGAAGAAGCATATAAAAACTCAATTCATCGACTCAAATGAGGTCGACATAACTCATTTTTGATTTCTCATATGAAAGACTTGGTAGTCAGAATAGTTAAAATGATAGTTTTTGAGGGAAAATAATAATAAAGTGAAATGTGTCAAAATCAAGCGGGCAGGGGTGTTTGGCAGGTGTGAAGATTGGAGAGGACCTGCCTTAGTCTGTGTCAGGCTCTGACGTGCACCATATGCTAACCCCAAACATCCCCTTAAAATGCCATAGTAGGTGATCTCAGCATTTTCATTTCTTTGTAAACTCCTTTACCTATATCAGTAATTAGGAAAATCACAACTAACTACTACTCTTTGCTTCTTTAACTTTCTCATTGTCTCCTCAACAAGGGAGTAAAGGTGAGGAGTTGTGTCCGGAGAATCAATTAAATTTGAAAATATGTAAAAGTTTTACACTTTTTTAATGAATAATTATATTTAATATTATTAATTAGATCAAATATTTTTTGAATAATTATATTATTATTAGTAGTAAGATTTATTATTAATTATTGTACTTGATCAGATCTTATTGATCCATGTCATCGAGAAACTTTTCTCCAAATCTCGGTCACGTATTGATCTTTTGAAAAAAAAAAAGTCTTTTGTGTAGGATTTTATTTTATTTCTACAACTTTAGGATACAAAGTAAGTTGTGAGAGAATTAATTATCTTGATATTACTTGAAAAAAATATATTATAATTATCTCGATAATAAATAATAATTTTCAATGTTTTATTTAAATTACTTTCACACCTCTGGTCTCTATGTTTTTAATTTGGAGACTTAGTTTCAGTTTTACGACTTATAATATTAATTTCATTCGTATAATTTTTGTGATTTTCACTTCGTTTCAAGGTAATTTGATCAAATTCAATGTGACAAAATTAGATTGTACAAAGGTTCAAATTTAGAAAATTAGAAATATATAACCTAAATATGACCAAAACTCTTCCTTTTGAAAAATTTACTTTTAAAACAACACAACTAAAAAAGCAAGAATTAAATTTAAACAAAGTAAATTATTTCAAAAAAAAATTATTTTCATTTTTAAAGTTTATCAATCATACAAAGCTTAAAAGGTGTAAATTGAGTTTAACTTTAACCCAATTTTTCATAAGAAAAGTCAAACCATGGTTTCTCTAAGCGGGATCGGGCTTGTCTAGCGTGAGCAAAGACAGACGCGAAAATTTGATTGACGATCTAAATCAGTGAGTCAAAAACAATAAAAAATGTAAATAATACATAATATGTACAAATCAGTGAGTCAGACTGTCCAATTGAATGGAAGATAAAATTTATGTACAAATAGAGAGAAACTTTTATCAGCATATAATAAACTTTGAAAAGCATAAAAAAACACCACAACTAGAAGAAAAAAAAAAGCAAAACTATGCGTAAATAATGTAAATAAATATTTCTATAATTATATCAAGAGAAATTTCCATTACGTTGGATACAAAATTGGTGAATTTTTTGAGAGCCAATTTCTCAAATTTAGTCTCTTTAAACTCACCTAAAAACAGCAATGGAAAATTACCCCCTTCTCCTTGTTCTCTAGAAGTAAATAATACATAATACAGTAATAAAAGTACAAACAAAACAACCGCTAAAACTATATATTAATAAATAGCCTTAATTTATGAGATTAACTTATATATAATTAATTACTTAAAATTCAAGATAGAGGAGCCCTTTGAGGAGCACCCTTTCTCCTGCTACTTAGAGATAGAACAATCCCAGGGAAGAAATCATTGCCTTTCTTCTTCTTCTTCTTCATTATCTCTGCTGGTTCCCTTAAACTTACTGCATTACTTGTGGCTTCATTGGAGCAAGATGAACCGCCATTGTACTGAAATGCTTCTTCCATTATGGAGTTTGGAGTGATTTCGTCTATCACCTCTGACCCATCAATCCTTAATCCCTCAAATTGCGAAAATGAAAATTTGGACTCGTCGAATCTGTATAGAATGCTCGATAAATCCTCCCCTTGATAAACCATGTGATCAACCTGCATATCCATGATTCCGGTAATTTTTCACACTAAAATTCAGCAGACCGAGGATTTATTTTCTCCAGAAATTTAACCATGATTCAAAACATATATATACTTCCTTTTAATTTATACTTATACAAGCATGTTGAATTATATAATTCTAGATTGGCTTTGATTTTTCTGCAGAATCCAATTGCCAAATTTCCATAAATATTTAATCTGATATAGTTATCTAATCAGAGTAAAATAAATATTTACTGAAATCTGAATTTGCCAAAAAAGAGAGAATCTTTGGTCTTTGATTTTCAGAATGTACAGTGTAGATGAAAATGGAAACATTATAAAAGAGTAAATGGGGAGAATGATGAAAAACCTTGCATGAGAGAGAACAGAAGTGAAATGGCTCCTGAAGAATCCTATCGCATGTTAAGCAGATGTTTGATGAACCCTTGCAAGATCTAGTCTGTGGCCTGTGATTCAAAAATATCACCTTTGCACCATTTATGGTGTAGGGCTGCCAGAGGAAAGATAAAATTTTAGTAAATATAGTTGTTGACAGTTAGTAAACGTGTTTTTCTATGTAAACACATTGTAACTACCTGAATAAAGGAGCAGTCGACGAGATTCTCAAGATCGCTTAGTCGAATTACATCGTGATAAACATATCGTCTAACCTGTGAAACGTAATTATCCATATGAACGACGACTTATTTATCAATTACTACTTAAGAGGCCAAAAGTTTAGGAGAAAGATTGAAGTATAATTCAATTTTCATTAGAAGAGCAAAATATATCCATTTTCACCATGGAACTAATGCTAGAGTCTAGACTAATCTTTCACTACCTGGAGAATTGGGTGAAATCTTGGGCAACAAACAATAATTCAATCAAAGAATTGATAAAAAAAATTCATCAATGAAAGAAAAACAAATGAATTGGAGGGCACTTCTGAAAATAATATAAACAGAAGATGATGACATTTCATTGAATCTACATCTTTGACTAGGGTCAAACTTTCCCTTTCCTTGAAAGCAACAGCTGAGAAGCCTTTGCAAGAAAAAAGGGATAAAAGTTGTATTCCATTAATGGGAAAGAAACAAAGCCTCAAAGACTAGATATAAGAGGAAGACATTGTTAGCCTTTTTGGTGAATACCCACCTCATCAATAAACAAATAAAAAATAGAGCACATTAACTAGAAGGAACTGATAAGAAAATAGGGACTTCATATTATTCAAAAAGAAAATATGGTAAGAACTGTTGAAAGGATTTCCTTTTTTCTTTTGGAATGATTCGAAGAAATAGCAAGTATTATCTTATCTCCAGAGAGATCTCATGGAGATACCCAGTGCTCTGTCTTCTATTGTTTTTATGGACATTGGCAGAGACTTTCAACTTTCAAACCGGGTCCCATCTCCTCTCACGGGTTATAACTCAAAACTTAATCCCCTTCGCAAGAAAAACAGAACAGAAACTCTGCAAAATGTAAGGAGAATCAAGCAGAATTTGTATTCCAATTGTTCAGTTCATTAATACCCATTGGTTCTCATGCCTTCTAATTTTCATTCAACTTTTATTTATATTAAAATTTATATTATTCTTCAGTCCAGAAACAGAGACGTGGGTTCAATCAAAGGCTAAATCTAATCCGATCAACAATAAAAACAATTATAAAGAAGCTAGCAGAGAGATGTTTAAACTCAGAAAAGAATTGGGTTCGATTCGGTGTTAAGAAAGCATTTTGCAGTGGCGAAATTCAAGAGTACAAAAGAAAAAGAGGACAACCCCAAATGCCAAACAACAACTTAAATCTTCTAAGACATGTATTGTAATTTTTCCAGTTAAATAAAAGGTCGTCAGAACATAGTTTATAGTGCAGTTAGCACCTCCATAAAGAATCACGAACCATAACAATACAAAAATGGGTAAAGAAGTAAAAGTAATTTTAGTAGGAAAATCAACTCTACCCACAAAAAAGAGTCACGCTATGGCTTGCAAAAACTCCATGAATTGCAATTTAAGTATAGAATAGAAAGAGTTGAATTGAAGTAACTGATCATGAAAATTAATCAAGGAAAATTGAGGAAGCTTCGGACAGAATTTCCCAAAAGAAATGAAAAATAAAAATAATCGTGAGAAATTTCACATACCTACTTCAGAATTGTTAGAGACTCAACAATTTCCAAGGAGAGAGTATCATAAATAATTAGAAGTCTCCAATACCCAGCAATGAATGAATTCATAGTAACCAGATTAAAACACAGATAAGACAAATGATAAATTGAACAAACATGACAGAGAACTTGCTTTGTATAAGATTTTGATTGAGTGCATGATTTCGTTTTCTTAAATTTGAATGAGAAAAGATACCTGAAGGAGTGGGTGAGAGCGATGAGAAGGAAGACAGTGGGAGCAAACACTAAGGCAACAGTGCAAACAGAAGACGTTCTTCTCGTTCTTCCGGAAATTCTCGTGGACCCCACAAGCACCAAAGAATGTCTCAGCCATTAAACCTTGTAGCCATGCAGGTTTCATCATCATCATTGCCATGTTCATGTTCAAATTCATGTTGATCATATTCTTGTAGTAATTATAATGATCATCGTCGTCGTCGTCATCTTCATCTTCTCTTCCGCACCACCAATATAATAATCTCTGTTGTTCTTCTCTGAACTGTTAAATACTCCAAAGGAGAATAATATGTAAGAAAACAGAGTTCCAACAAGTAATAAGAAAAAAAAAGTAGTTTTAAAGATGCAGAGAGTCTCTGAGATTACTGCAGTGTTATTTAAGAGGCTCCTCCTCAGAAGCCTTTTGAACAAAAACCCTAAAAACCCACCCAGTACCTTACAGAATACGAGAGATTTTTAATTTCACCTGCTGCCTCCTTTTATTCCATAATTGCTGTCGTTTCTGGAGAGAGAGAGAGAGAGAGAGAGAGAGAGAGAGAGAGAGGAGAGCGAGTACTACTGGCAGGGTGACGGTGGAGGGTATGGTGCGGTGTAGAGTTGGGAATGGTGTAAATGGCGGGAACACTGCCCACCAATCTGTACTCTTTCTGCATAAAACTCATCTCTCTCTCTCTCTAATATCAGTGATTGGAGCACCCTGTGCTGTCATTCACTAAACTAAGTGCCCCCAATTCAATTTTGTATTCTCCAAAATGCCACTATTCCCTAACTATTAACATCTACTCGTAAAAAGTCACGTGCGCAGTACATGATTAAATACAATCAAAGCTCGATAGTATAATATGGAAGAATTGAAGAACTTGAGAGATTAAAGTTGGAAGAAATTCATTGAAAAAATGAGATGGGAGGAGAGACTAAATAGTTGTTTGAGTATTTTCATTACATATTTTACTTAATAAGATGATACAATATCTTATGTTGTATAAATAGAAAATATAGTTTTATCATAAGAATTTGTTGTTTTTGACTCTTCAGTTATTCAAATAAGTTGTAAAAAAATAATTAGTAAAATAAATAGGAGAATGATTTTGAATTATTTTATAATAAGAGAATAGTGGAATGAAAAATCTCAACAACAAAGTTTAAAAGTTGTTACAACATGGCTGAGTTAGTAATAATGTAAAAAAGTTGAGATTTTTGAAAACTATCATTATGCATGAATTAAAGCTAAAGTAAGATAAAAAAAATCACCGACATAGTAGAAGACTAAAAGCTAGGTAAGGTGCACATGAATTATTTATGATATGATATATTTATATAGAGATTATGCATGGGAGATAAAAAGTTTCAATGGTAAATACAAATAGATAAAGCTAGAAATTTGATTAGAATTGGTAATGCTCTTGCAACTTATTGTAATAAATAATAAAATAAATAAATTATTAAAATAGAGGAAGTTGATTAGGCTTATACCACTTAATTAGATAGTAGATAGAAAGTTGAATGGAGAATTTATTGAATATGAAAAATTATAGATTTTCTCTAGCTATTTCAAGTTAGGAAAAAAACTAATAATGGAGTTATGGTACCCATAATATTGTAGATTTTTTATAACTTATTTAAATTAGAAAAAATTAATTAATATTGGACTTAGCAATTTGCATTTTATTTCATTCCAAACCATAAAGATAAAAGAAAATACCAAAATATAAAAATTAAAATATCACTCACAAAAAAATTTAAAAGAAGGCAACATATAAGATTCTAGAAACAGTCAGCTTTTTCTTTTGAAAAAACTGGACGATAAGTTAAAAAGTAAAGAATCTCAATAATTTAATGATGCTTATTGAAAATTATTATTAAGATGTTAATTCAAAATTTGATAATTATCCATGCTTTATATTTATAATATGTGAAATATAATATGTTCACCTTACATGTACCAATATCTTAGTTTTATACCAATCATATAAAGTTGATTAACATTATAAATTACTCATTTATCATTCAACATTAGTATATAAAATAAATTCAATAGATTTGAACTAATCTTGGTTATTTAATTAGTTAAATATAATAATACATTATGAAAATTTATGAGAAATCAAAATGATAATACATTGTGACAATAGTTAAATAACACTTCAGATCTTGAACCTAACTTTACAGTCTTGGGATCTAATAACGTGAGTTGGACACCTTCATATACGAAAATGACGCAAACTAGGTTTGAAATATTTCCATAACTCTAAAGATGTCTTGCTTACAGACTTGGAAGGCGCTACATTTAAAATGTAGGTTGCTGTTTGAAATGCATATCCCCAAAATGTGAATGGTAGTGATGAGTAGCTTAACATCTACCTAACCATATACAATAGGGTTCGATTTATCCTTTCTAAAATACCTTATGATAAAATGTCATACTCCAGCAGGTAATCCTTGAATTCCACTGGAAGAAGGCTTTTGCGTAGTAACATCTGTCTTGCCCTCTTTCGTCATACTCTTGTTGAGTGGCTCAAAAGTCTTCAGCTCATTCAACAATTGGGTCATGTTGAATTTTAACTTGTTCATAACATAGTTGGTGGTGAACGTAGAAAAAGTAGGTGTGAACGATTCAAGTACAATGTTGACTTGAGTTCATTCATCAATGGTATCTGAATAGGTAAAAAACCAACCAAGACACATGTACTGAAAGAACGTTGAAGCGGCAGACCTATTCAGAATGAGAAAGAATGCTGAATTGGGAGACCACTTTTAGAACGGGGAAGAATACTGAAGCGGGAGACAAACGCTTCTGGAACGGGATGACTATCACTTCCGAAAAGGGTGTCCATAGCTTATGGAATGGGGAACTATTTCTTCTAGAACGGTGGGCGATCATCTATGGAACAGGTCACTACTGCTTCTGGAACGGGGTGACAATCGCTTCTAGAATGGGTGATTATCGCTTCTGGAACGGGTGAGTATTGCTTCTGGAACGGGCGAGTATTGCTTCTGGAACGGGTGAGTATTGCTTCTGGAACGGGGTGATAATCGTTTCAGGAATGAGTGACTATCGCTTCTGGAATAGGTGACTATTGCTTCTAGAACGGGGGACTACTACTTCCAGAATAGGGGACCATCACTCCCAGAATAGGAAAGAACAATAGAACGGGAACCGACATCTCAAGAATGGAAGATCATCGCTTCTAAAATGGGAACCGACATCTCGAGAATGGGGAATCATTACCTCCTGGACAAGACAGAATATCAGAATAGAAAGAAGGGTTCAGATTGATAGTCAAGTAGTTGTGATTGATTGACTCGAACACAAAGAACCACTAAGTGACTATGACTGATTGAGTTGCTTAAGATAAAACAGTTGAAAGGAATGAGGACAATAAAGGAGCACATGCCTGAAAACCATCCCATCAGCCGAAAGATGGGGGATGTGATCATACTCTTTTTATTATTCTTATTATTGTAACGCCTATAAGTACAGGCTCATGTAAAGAGAAGAGGATGACCGAACTAAGAAAACCCCAACTACAGGCACTGCCTTTCCTCTCTTCTCCTATCAACAAGTGTGTAAAATTATTTACACCAATGAATAACAACGATCTTCCCATGGGTTTTCTTCCATTTAAGGATTTTCCACGTAAATGATGGTGCTTTTATTTTCTCATTATCTCTTTAAATTATGATCTTTATCATTTACATCTGGTGCTCATGTTGAGAGCTTGAGAAAAAAGTCTCAAGAGATCTACCCCACAAGACCATAAACATGCCTAGAACCAGGTTTGACACAGCCCTAAATGGAAACAACATATCCAGAAATGAAGATGAACGTACGGGTCAACCAACCCTGCCCACAAAAAGGCTACGGATGATCCTTAATGGGATGCATGAGATGGAAAGAAGGAATATTAAATCAATGCATAATCCATTGTTGAACGACAAAAGAAAATCAACACGCTACAACAAGAACTCGCGAAAACGCAAGTAGAAGTAAGCCAACGGGTGAATGATAATGAGCAGAAAACCCACTCTGAGGGTGACCAACAAAACGAAAGGCAAGAGGACCACGAGAATGACAGGAACATACAACGAAAAGAAGAGGACCAATCGTAAAATCTTGTGAAAGAAACTGCGGAAGAGGTTCGACAACCCTAAATCGTGTTAAAAGAAGCGATAGAGGAACTGTTCGACCAAAAAATGATGGAGATAAGTAATCTAGAGTACAGGATAGAGGGACCTTGAGTCTCTTATCAGGACACCGTTAGGCTCAGAAGTTTTAGCGGCCCCCGTACCCAAAAAATTCACCGTACCCAGGTTCAAATGCTATTAAGGAAAGTCTGGTCCCATAGACCATCTATGATGATTCAAACAAGACATGGCACTGTACTAACACGACGACAAGGTGATGTGTAGAATGTTCCCTACCAGTTTAGACGGGACGACTTTGAAATGGTACCACTCCTTACCAATGCACTCAATCACTAACTTCGCTACTATGTCCTCAATTTTTATAGAACAGTATTCAACATATCGTACCATAATGGAAGACTCAAAACATCTTATGGCAATCTCCACCAAGGAAGGGGAGTCCTTAAGAGCGTACATTCAGCACTTCAAAGATAAAATGGTCAAGGTCGAGAACTGCGATGATCGATTTGCCAGATTGGCCTTCCGACGGGGTCTAGATCTGGAATCGCCTTTCTTTGATAGCCTGTGTAAATAAATCTTGTTTCCATGGCAGAGGTTTTTCAACAGGCACGAGCTCATATTACGCTAGAAGAAGAGAAAATGAGTATGTGAAGAACGGTTGAATGGAAGGAAGAAGAATCTCAGAAACGGGAAAGGAGCTCAAGAACTGAATGGAAGAAACAAGACAAAACAGAAAGAGTGGATGGGAAGAAAAACCTAACAGAACGGAGAAGAGATTTTGAAAGAATCCACTTGAGAGACAAGGTCTACACACCGTTGACTATCCCAGTCAACCAAATACTGGAGACAATCAAAGATAAACATTGGCTGAAAAGACCACCCCCGTTCACCAAAGAACCTTGCTACAAAGACAAAGACAAATATTGCTCTTATCAGGAGCAGCGAACATTACACACAGGACTGCTTCCAGCTCAAAGACTATATTGAACAACTAATCAAAGAAGGGTACCTTGTCCAATTTGTGAAAAGAAAGGAGCAAAAAGGCGAGACTGGGAAAGACAACCGGGAAGAAGATGGGAAGGACAAGGGAAAACAGCCTCTCCGCATCGTCGACACGGTTATAGCATTGATCGAGCAATAATGGACGATAAACAAAAGAAAGGAAGATATACTACAAACGGCCAACGTTGGAAAGACATCAGCTAAAACACTCAATTAGCAATGGGAACTCGCTATTTGTGTTCGACGACTCTGATCTAGAAAATGATGAGCACCACAACGATGCCCTCGTTATTTCAATTCAGGTTGGCGACTGTTTGATAAGGAGAGTCTTGGTAGACGGCGGAAGTGCAGTGAACATTCTATATCAGGCAACCGTGGAGAAAATGTCCGTGGGCGATAAAAAGATACAAGGAACATCACAACCATTAATCGGGTTCAACGGAGCCGTTAGCCATTCAAAAGGAACTCTAACGCTCCTAGTAAGCGCATATCCGTTTAACCATATGAGTGAGTTCGTGGTACTGAGAACAACTTCCCCGTACAAAGCAATCCTAGGGAGGACTTGGCTCCATAAAATGAAAGTTGTACCCTCAACTTTCTACCAAGTATTGAAATCCCCGTCCCCAGAAGGAGTGAAAATAATAAAAGGCGACCAAGGCGCGGCTCGTATCTGCTCAATAACCACTTTAGGATCTGCAAGGAAAAAAGATGTAGAAAAGATCGAAAGTCCCATAGATCAATAGAAATTACAAGGAGATAGGCAAGGTGACCCAAGGTATGAAGCGGGAGAAGAAACATAGCCCCTTTGCTAAGAAGAAGGGACCCAAAAGATAATAACCATTGATGCCCGTCTCGAAGAAAAAGAGAAAAAGAAATTGGTAGAATTCCTAACAGAAAACAAAGATGTGTTCGTGCAGCAAGAAATGCTCGGTATCCCAGAAGAAATCATCTGCCATAGGTTAAACATTAATCTCACTATAAAACTCGTGAAACAAAGAAAGAGGATTCACCCACGAAAGAAATCAAGCGATTAAGAAAGAAGTTGAGAAGCTCTTAACAGTAGGTTTTGTCCGAGAGGTGAACTACCCCGAATGGCTCGCTAACGTAGTAATGGTGCGGAAAAAGTATAAAAAATTGAGAATCTGTGTCGACTTCACTGACCTAAATAAAGCATGCCCCAAAGACGAATACTCGTTGCCAAGGATAGATCATATGGTAGACGTCACTTCTGATCACGATCTGCTCAGCTTCATAGACGCTTACTCAGGTTATAATTAGGTAAGGATGTTCCAACCTGATCAAGAAAAAACTTTCTTCATTATTGAGTACGATGTCTACTACTACAAAGTCATTCATGCCCTTTGGGCTAAAAAATGCTGGCGCGATTTATCAACGGTTGGTGAACAAATTTTTCCGCTAGCAGATTATGATGAATATGGAAGTCTACATCGATGACATACTGGTTAAAAGTAAGAAGCAGAAACACCACATTCAGGACCTTGAAGAAGCCTTCTCTATTCTAAGACAAAATTCCATGAAGCTAAACCCGAAAAATGTACTTTTGGGGTATCAGCGGGAAAGTTCCTAGGACATCTAATTACACAATGGGGAACCGATGTAAACACGGATCAAGTAAAGGTAATTATAGAAATGTGGTCCCCGCAGAACCTCAAAGAGATCCAGACGTTAACGGGAAGATTAACCGCTCTAAACATGTTCATCTCCAGGTCAACGGATAGACGCAAACCTTTTCTCGAGAAGGTTGCAGAAAATCCCATGAACAGTTGGAATGAAGACTGTGAAGAAGCATCTACAAAAATTAAGTTGTATCTAACTACCTCCATTCACTCTCCAAACCTATTCCTGGCTAACAACTTCTGTTATACGTCGTCGTATCAACTGGGGAAGTCAGCGCAATAATCATCAGAGAAGAGCGAAGGAAGTAGAAACTTGTATACTTTGTAAATAAAAACCTTGTAGCGGCGAAAACAAGGTAAAATGAATGGAGAAACTAGTGTTAGCAATTGTAACTGCAGTACGAAAATTAACGCCCTACTTCCAAGCCTACAACATCAAAGTATTAACCGAATCCCCCATTAAAAGCCTTATGAACTTGACATAAACATGTGGAAGAATGAAAAAATGGTCAATTAAGCTAAACCAATATGACATCAGCTACAGGCCCTGAGCAACAATAAAAGGACAGGCGTTAGCAGATTTCGTAGCCGATTTCATAGGAAAAGAAGCTGAACGGGAAACTCACCAAACAAGAGAAAGTGAAACTAGGACGCTCTTTGTAGACGGGGCTTTGAACAATAGAGGAGCAGGAGCAGGGGTGGTGGCACAAACTCTCTTTGGAGAAATATTGGAGCATTCCATCTCCTTTGAATTTAATGCCTCAAATAATGAAACAGAATATGAAGCGCTGATCGCGGGAATATCCCTGCTACAATAATATGAGGTAATTAAAGTTAAGATTTTTTGCGATTCCATGATAGTCGTAAAACAAGTCATGGGAGAATATATAGCAAAGGATGAACGGATGATGAACTACTTACAACGGGTGAAGGATCTCCTTAAAATGTTAAGATTACGAAATACAGCAAATTCCAAGAACGGAGAAAGGACATGCTGATGCCCTAGCGAACTTGGGATCTTCATTACACCTCTATTATAGAAGGAACATCTCCATATAAGTTCTAAAAGAATCAAGCATCTCGCTCCCATTAGCCAACGTGGCCGATGTAGAAATTGAACGAGAGCACAATTGGCAGGACAACATAATCCGCTTGCTCAAAAATAGGACACTCCCCAAAGATAAGCTACTTTCTAAAAAAACACGACAGCGGAGTACTATGTACACAATGGTTAGTGTGGTAATATATAAAAAATGTTTGCAGGACCATACTTGAAATGCCTACGAGAAAAAGAAGCTTAGTACGTGCTAGTAGATATTCATGAGGGCATATGCTGGAACCACACTGGGAGTGGGTCACTAGCCTATAAAGTCATGAATGAGAGATACTACTGGCCCCAAATGCATCAAGACGCCAAACAGTATTCGAAAGAATACAACAAGTGTCAGTGTTTCGCGTCTGTGGTAAAAATGGCCCCCAGGGAACTCAAGACTGCAACTAGTCCTTGGTCGTTCATGCAATGGGCCACTTCCCATGGTGCCTGCTAAAAATGCTATTGTTAGTTGCAATAGAATATTTTTCTAAATGGATCGAGGCTGAGGCTTTGGCTAGGGTTTGTGAGGAAAAGGTAAAAGGATTCCTATGGAAGAGCTTGGTGTACAAATATGGGATCCCTCAGATCTTGGTATCTGACAATGGACTTCATTTTACCGAGAGCTTAGTAAACACATTTTGTAAAGATCTAAAAATCATGAATCGTTTCTCCACGCCTTACTACCCCCAAGGGAACCGACAAGCAGAAAGATCAAATCGAGTCATACTTGATAACCTGAAGAAACGTCTTGAATCTGTAAAAGGAAAATGTGTAGATAAGCTACCCACTGTCCTATGGATATACAAGATGACCTTGAGAGGAATAACAGGAGAAACTCCGTTTGCATTATCATACGGAGCAGAGGTAGTCATCCATGTAGAAATTGGAAGCCCTATCATCAGGTTTGAACTAAACGAACAACAAAATGAAGAACTCTCAAGAAACAGTCTCGATGAACGAGAAGGAAGACGAGAAGCAGCCCTTATTAGAATGGCCCATCACAATCAAAAAATGAAATCTTATTTCTAGAAGAAAGTAAGGAAACGGAAATTCCAAACGAGAGACATGGTCCTCAGAAAAATCTTCCAAACATAAGGAAAACTCGGGCCATGAGCAAAATAGGAGGAATCAACTATTATCACCTAAAACGGGAGAAGGAATGGAATCACAAAAATCATGAAACGCGATTCATCTGAAAAAATGTTTTGTATAAAGAATATAGATAATCCGTTATAGTGAGACACTTTTTCCACAAGGGTTTTTCTCTATATAAAAATGATGACGCCAAATCTTTTTTCTTCAACTGAATTATCATTAAACGGAACTAAGGGCCTGAAAAGTCCTTGAGAGGGGCAGTTTATAAGTTCCGCTCTCAGAAGAAACTAAGGCCTGAAAAGTACTTGGGAGGGACAGTTCATAAGTCCTACTCTCAGAAGAAATTAAGGGCCTGAATAGTCCTTGAGAAATGCAGTTCATAAGTCCTACTCTCAGAAGAAACTAAGGGCCTGAAAAGTCTTTGGGAGGGGTAGTTCATAAGTCCTACTCTCAGAAAAACTAAGGGCCTGAAAAGTTCTTGGAATGGGTAGTTCATAAGTCCTACTCTCAGAAGAAACTAATGGCCTGAAAAGTCCTTGGGAGGGGCATTCCATAAGTTCTACACTTAGAAGGAACTAATGGCGTAAGTCATTGGGAGGGCCAATTCATAAATCCTACTCTCGGAATGAACTAAGGGCGTAAGTTCTTGGGATGGGTAATTCATAAGTCCTACTCTCAGAAGAAACTAAGGCCATAAGTTCTTAGGAGGGGCAATTCATAAGTCCTACTCTCAGAAAGAACTAAGAGCGTAAGTCTTTTGGAGGGGTAATTCATAAGTTCTACTCTCAGAATGAACTAAGGGCGTAAGTCATTAGGAATGGCAATTCATAAGTCCGACTTTCAGAAGGAACTAAGGGCGTAAGTCCTTGAGAAGGGCAGTTCATAAGTCATACTCTCAGAAGGAACTAAATAAGCCCTTGAGATGGGCAGTTCATAAGTCCTACTCTCAGAAGAAAATCAAAATGGGGACATGGTTCCACGAAAGAAACCTAAGTCCTTGGGAGTTTCTACATACGCGGTTCTCAGAAGGAAAAAGTAATGTCTTCAGAACGGAAAAGTCCTAAGAACGGAAAATTCCTAAGAACAGGAATGAAATTATCTTGGCAACACGAAGAGTCCTAAGAGCGAAAAAGTCCTGATACCAGGAAAAGCCTCGAGAACGGGGAAAGTCTTCAGAGCAGAAAAGAAAAGACGTTGAGAAAAGAACTTCAGAACAAAAAAGAAAAGAAGTTGAGGAAAGACCTTTAGCTTAGTAAAGTAACGCTGAGGAAAGAAGAGCTGAGTAAAAAAGGGTCATGACAATTTTCATGAAGACTGCCCAGGAAAGCAGATTATGTAGAACGGTCAACTTTGGAATAAATTGTATTTATTGGAAGCCAACTATAAGACGAATCTTATATCATCACTAAGATGCAAAAGTCTGCTTATTGAAGAAATTTATGAAATTTAATTTAGAGCTCTCAATCAAAACTTGTAACGCGATAACATGCAAATTGTCAACTCTCTCTCTTATTTGACAATGGAATTAATGGCGTAAATTCTTAGGAGGGGCAGTTTATAAGTCCTACTCTTAGAAGAAAATCAAAACGGGGTCATGGTATCATCGAAGGAGTCTAAATCCTTGGGAGTGTCTACGGACATCGTTTCTAGAAGGAAAAAGAAAATATAAAAACAACAGAAACTCTACCAACAAATGCAGAACGTCAAACTCAAACTTATGCGATGCGATTATGGAACGGTATACTCGCTCCTTATTCATTTCAATAAATTATTATTATTCTTGTACAACATTCTTGTCACAAATCTTATCGTACGAGAGAAGGAAAATGAAAAATAAAGAAACGGGAGAAACTCTATCACTGAACCCATACTGAAGAAAATGAGAGAACCTCCCTAATGAGCACATAATGACGAAAATGGGAAAAACTCTATCAGTAAGTCCGTAGTAAAAAGAACGGAAAGACAATACAACGAATGAAAGGAAGTAATCATCATCGATAACGAGCTGGTAAAAAAGTTAATCAACAAACGTAAAACACTCGTGAACGGGAATAGAGGAACGTAACGACAGAATAAGAAAGGACAAACAATTACACCTCAATAAGTGAAACTTATTGAGTGTAATGGGGGGAAAATGAACAGGTAAAAAACCACCCAAGACACGTGTACAAAAAGAACGCTGAAGCGAGAGACCTCTTTAGAACGGGAAAGAATGCTGAAGCGAGAGACCTCTTTTAGAACGGGGAGGAATACTGAAATGGGAGACAATCGCTTCTGGAATGGGATGGCTATCGCTTTTGGAACGGGTGCCTATTGCTTCTGAAACAGGGAACTATTGCTTCTAAAATGGTAGACAATCACTCATGGAACGGGTCACTATCACTTCTGGAATGGGGTGACAATCGCTTCTGCAATGGGTGACTATCGCTTCTAGAACGGGTCACTATCGCTTCTGGAATGGGGTGACAATCGCTTCTGGAATGGGTGACTATCGCTTCTAGAACGGGTGAGTATCTCTTCTGGAACGAGGCGGTAATCACTTTTGGAATGGGTGACTATCGCTTCTGGAACGGTGACTATCGCTTTTGAAACGTCAGACTATCGCTTCCAAAACTAGGGACCATCACTCATAGAACGAGAACCAAAATCTAGAGAATGGTAGATCATCGCTTTTAGAACAGGAACCGACATCTCGAGAACGGGGAATCATTACCTCTTGGACAAGTCAAAATATCATAACGAAAATGAAGGTTCAAACTGACAGTCAAGTGGTTATGATTGATTGACCCAAACCACAAGGAACCACGAAGTGACTATGACTGATTCAGTTGCTGAGGATAAAATAGTTGAATGGAATGAATAGAGTAAAATAGTCCACGCCTGATAGCAATCCCATCAGCTGAAAGCATAGGGGATGTCATCATCCTTTTTTTTATTATTCTTATTATTGTAACGCCTATAAGTACAAGCTCATGTAAAAAGAAAAGGAGGATCGAACTAAGGAAACCCCAACTAAAGGCACTGCTCTTCCTCTCTTCTCCTATCAACAACTGTGTAAAATTCTTTACACCAGTGAATAACAATGATCTTCTTGTAGCTTTTCTTTCCTTTAAATGGTTTTCACGTAAATGATGGTGTATTTATTTTTTCATTCTCTATTTAAATTATGATCTTTAACATTTGTTTGTAGATGGTTCTCCATACCGAAAAAACCCTTTACAGTAGCCCCCAATACTTCTACCTCATGCATTATGTTGATCATGTTTAAAACATGTTCACGCGCAGAAGTACATTACTTCATCTTAGTAGTCATGTAGCTCTTAGTAGTCTCATGAAGACTTTGATCAAACTGTTGCCCAAACATCGCCTATAAAGATTCCATAATTTCATATGCAGTTTCCATGCTTTCATGCTTGCTTCTCAGAACATTATTCATGCTCACAAGCATGTAGCACTTAGCTTTGTTGTTGGACATAATCTAAGTATCAAACTTGTCCCTGACATTCTTAAGAACATTGACAGATGCTCCTCATGACATTTCGCAGTAAGAACAAACTTGTGGTTCTCACATATTAGCATTAAATTCAAATTTGACTTTCATCTTATGAAGTTATCACCATTAAGCTTTTCAAGCACGAGTAAATCAATAATAAGGTTGCCCATTATAGACATAATAATAACTGAAAAATAAAACATACATAATTCAATATAATTGGAACAAATATTAAGAAATTCAGCAAATAAAGGTGATTCCTGAATATAACATATCAAACACATAAATTTAATAATTACTAATCCACGATAAGACAACCTAACAGCTAATGTGTCACCTTAGGGTCGTTCAGATTAATTTTAAACTGTCTATAAGACATTATCATCTGTGTTAATTAAAACTAAAAAATTTCTCTTTTAACAATAAGGTATCACTAATTGGTCAAGTCACAGTTATCCACTCAAAGCTTAATTTTGAATTTATGAGTGTAACCCATTTCAGATTCCATGACTTGATTTAGAATATGTCACATTAGGGTCGGTCAAGTCTAAAACGCATCACTTAGTCCTATCTTCTTAAGAAGTTCAACATTGATATTGATACAGTTTGAAACTTTCCTTAGGGGGATGAAAACAAAGCTATCTTGAGGCCCTCAATGTATCTCACGGTGTTGTACTGATAATGGAGAACATAAATTACATTGATATGTCAACATTCTCTCACTCACTACTTTATAATTAACGTGTTTCTATTAGGTAATCAATTAATTCAAAATTAATTACTAATTAAAATACCCTATGAATGTGAAATTAATTATTAATCCGATTTTATTGGTCTAAGTTTATTTAACTTTCTAAAAAGCCTAAGTTAAAATTAGGTGAACTTAAAAAACTAATTAATTAAATCATCAAACTTTAATAAAACTCTTTTAATAAAGTTGATTATCCTAAAGGTTATTAAGGCCTTTAGAGTTGTGTGATTACCAAGTTTAACTAATTAAAATTTAACAGTTTACGTGTAATTGATTTTCTAAATAAATTCATATAAACATATTAGGAGAGTGCTAATCAATCATGTTTCTACTGATGAAATGCATGATTAAATAAAACTGTGTGGGGTTTCATGATGTCATATGATCGATTAATGCATGGTCATGTTATCAATCAAATGAATAAACATTTATTTAAATCAATACAATAAATGAATGATGAATCGAGTGACTGTTGAGTATTTATAAATTAAAACCTTAAAAAAATTACAAAAATGACAATAAAAATACATATTTCCAAAATAGCTCATTCTCCACCAGAGGTCCATCTTCATAATTTTTATGCTTTGATCAAAACTCTTTTAATTTAGATAAACTATTTTTTCTAATTAAATAATCTCATTAATTATGTTTTAAAATTAATTAAATTTGATTAATCAAAAAATAATTTGATGACTCATCAATCTTGGGTCAAACTCAATCAATAAATTAATTTTAATTTTCAAAAAATTAAAATGGATAATTACCCTTTTAAATTTTCAAAATTTCAAATTTCAAAATTTTAAAAATAAAGGTTAGAATTAGGATTTTCGTGAAGAATCGTAGGAATAGGGCAACACAGTATCAGAGATCTGTGAAACATACATTGTCAATCATAATGATTACCGCCTAACCTACCATCGGCGTCCCTCACGGCTGTGCCACTATCGGCGAATTTTCTGACGGCGATTCTGTTGATGGAAAGCCGACAGCGCCAGTGCCGATGGAAAGCCTGTGGCGCCAGTGTCGGCAACCACTTTATCGGGACCGGTGCCGGCCCCGATATTTCTTTTTTCTTCTCTTCATTCATCTTGTGTGTTCTTCATCTTCTCGCGTATGAAATTTTTACATCATGATATTCAAAATAAATACTACAAAAATTCTTACGCCTCAATCGGCTTACACGAGATCAAAAGAAAAATAAAGAACAAAGCCTAACCCAAATTCACCGTACAATTACTGATTCATCATCATGCATGCATTTAGAAAATATAACCATCAATTGATTTATATATATCAGCATATATAATGAATGATGCAAGAAACCCACACATCATTTAATGTATACATATATAAAGGTCATTCTAATACCATTGTTAAAACGTTAACGATCGCATCGTCGCAGATCTCAAAGACGAAAACTTTTTAATTAAAAAAATACTTTTTCAGATCGGATCCATTATATATCAATACATTGAATCCAAGATATACAGAGATATGAATTATACCTTTTGTAATCTATCAAGCGTTCCTACAAACAACGAACTTGAATCTCATGAATAACAGACTGCGAGATCCACACTAAGATCTCCTAAGTCAATCATCAAACACATTAGGACGTCTGTGAGCACGTAGATTAAATCAAAGACACTTTTCTGTCTCTATATGTACTCAACACATGAGATTTAGAGATTTTAGAGAATGACTATTGTGAGACAAAACTCTAAGAGAATTATGAAAACTTACAGAGCTTTTCGATTAAACTTTAATCACACAATTGCATACTGATGACAGTTCCAACACTAAGTCTAATAGAATAATATCAATATATATCTTCTAAGTCAAGACTTATCAATTTTTAAGGATTTACATAAATTAATAATTTAATTATAAATGTGTCATTACAGTGAGACCCTCTATAATTGAGCAATATTGTAGTGTCATACGGCACTGCAGTGTGCCATGAAGATTCTTAGCGCCTCACAACACTGATGGCTTATGGCACAACTCTAGTGCCACATGACATTACAATAATCTATGTCAATCTTTGATTCAAAATCAGTGATTGACATGTGATCGTTCAATATGTCACGTGGTAGTTTTCTAAATTTATTATTTATTTTAATCAGATAAATATCTAGATATTAGTTAATTCAAAATTAACTTATCGGATCTCCTAATTAATTATCTTATTCGTTAATTAACAGATTAAAAAATCAAATCAAATCATTATCTCATAATGATTTAATATTTTTAATTTTATAAATCAAATATTCTGTCTCACTTATCGATCAATATAAAATTAATCAATAAAATTATTTAATTGTAATTTCTGAAAATTACATTAAATAATTTATCAATTAATTTTTAATCAATTAATTATCTCATAATTATATTTTTACTCCAGAAATTTAATTCATATCGCAAGGTAGTCATTTTCTCATGTCCTGAAATATTCACACCCTAGAATGTGTAGTACAAAGGTGACGCAATGACCATGAACTCATAATTCTAAGCTCCAATAAATCAGATTGTTAATTAACTCTTTAACTAAATAATCTTATTTATTAATTTCATTATTACTCCACTATAAATATGGAATTGCACTCTTAGTAATTACAAACTATATTTATAGAGTATTCTCGTGTAATCTATTGATATAATCACTTCATATAATTATGGACTCCAGTTATTGGTTCGTAAATTAGAGCTGGTCAAACTATCGTTGTACCCTTCTAATTATCTCTCGATCCTTAATTGTCATTAATTCACTAGTGAATGGTAAATTTTTAATCGTATTATAAATTTGAGCTCATTAACCATCTAGTTCCAGAATTAACACTTAAGTGAACCGATATATGATCTTTTAGGAAAGCTTGGATTCCAAATCTTGTAAGATCATGTTCCCAGTCAACCATGTTACTGAATCTCCAAAATAGAGTCAATAGCATATTTTATAAACAAACCTTAACGAATGAATCAAAAGATCCAGTAAACATGCATAAGAATTCATAAATACTCAGGATTCAGACTGATCTATATACGATCATTAATTATGATGTGTATTAAATGATAAACGGTATTTTAATAAAAATATTAATCCACATCAGTCTTGTCCTATATAATCTAATTATATAAAATAATTTCATTAAAATGTCTATCCACATCAATGATTCAGGTCTAGATAGCATGCATTCATAGTATTTAGTGAACCGTACTAGCAACCATTCATTAAAATTTCATACTTTAATATGTTGCGGACTATTTTATTCATTATCTATTATCTTAATTCTCTCATATTTATACAAGATCATAGTTTTATTAATGAATATGAAATTTTCAGATATTTATATATAAATTATTCAACAATAATTCAAAAGAAAAATCATAAGAAAAATGTAATTTTATTAATTTCATATTAAAAATGTCTAAACAAATGATTTGAGAGCATCATGTCCAACATTTCGATCTAACATTTTTGTTATGATGTTGATGTTGTAACTCTGTTATCAAATTTTATCATTATCTTCAAAACCATATATACATATATTTCTTCTCTCAATTCTATTTCTACTCTAACTTTTGATCGGGATATCTCAAACGGGTAAGTAACTAATCAAGCCAATATAAAATTAACCTATTATAAGAATAAGTTTGTAGATCATGAAGTCGGTCTAGCTTAGAGTAAAACACTTTAATTAGTTTTATGTGATATGAGATGTCAGTCATATTCTATTGAATTAAGAACTTGGACATCTCCTTTCTACTTATGCTTTGTACTTCATTACATCATTTTCTAATCTTCTCAATTTATTCCTTATATGTCATACTAATATAATAACATGTACTTAGTCAAGGGCATAGCCTCGTGCTAGTCACATTTAAATATGGCCTCTTAGATTTATTACTTATATGAGAGATGTGGCTCTCATTTAAATGTCACGTCTTAAATTTAAATCTCATTATAATTAATTTGATAGAAGTGGTAACAACAATAATAATAATATGGCATGTATGTATATAAAATTAATAACATTTTGTTTCTTGGTCATTTTAATATACACAAATGTTGATGCATGTTGTGATATATGTAATACTTTCTGCGTAAATTTATTTTGTCAAATACATTTTTACTATATGTTCAATTTTAATAAAGGGTTGTGAAACATGCTTTCTGAAATAAGAAAAGTTCTAAAAATGAAATCATATTTAGAATAATAAATCTAATGGCATATTTAAACATATAATTATTTTATCCTGTGAAGAAAATGTTTGTACACATTCTCAATAACAAATTTATATAGTTCTATTTATGGTGCATTTAACTTCAGAAAATATTAATAAAATTAATGTAGATATATCTGTATTCACGTCTACGCATGTAAGAAAAACATTTTAATATATACATTAAAAATCTAAAAAGCTCAAATTAATGCTTATAACATGAAGTTAAGTTATTAACTTATTGATTTTCATGACTGAAATCAGAATAAAAGAAAATCAATTTAATGGTTATGAATAAAGTAAAAAACGCTATAAAAAGTGTTACTAAACATTTTTATTTTCCATGAAAAAAGAGTTGAAGATCAGATTTACGGGTAACTCTAACATCAAGTGGATTTTATTCTTCTACATTTGTACATGATTAAATTTATAGACAATTCAAATGAATTTTATTAATAATATAATCCAACATCATTAATTATATTAAATTTAAATCAAACATCATTAGATTTTATTAAATATCAATCCAATATTATTAAATTTAACGCTAGATTGTATATCACGATGCTTTTGCGCACAATATAACTACAATGATGTGTTTAGATAATTTTGAATTATTTACACAAATTTCTCATGAAATTATATTTATACTAAATATAATGATATTGAATTATCATCAATAATTATTATGTACATTCAAAACTTTATTTGTTTCAATTAATTCAATTCAATTCAGTTTTCAAAACTTTATTTCTTTTTGGTCTGGCACTTCGGTGATGATATACATATTCTCTGTCCATCAATTGTATAATTCCTATAATTGTTTGTTAGAATTATTAAAAGAGACATAAAATATGTGTTGGTAAAATCAATATATCTGAATGTATCCATGTTGTCTGATAATGTTGAAATACGTGTCCAGTTTGTTTTGTTTTTTTTTAAAAAAATATTTTAAACTTTAATAATCCTAGTTTACAGAGCCTGACATGGTTTTACGAAAAGCATCTAACCTAATTTTAAACGGGAAAATATTAATTAATCATACAGATCAAGTGGTTATCCTAAAGCTACCCTCCTCTAAATTTTGTTTATTACGGTGGATAACGATGATTCGAGTTGATGAACGTTTTTAATCTAGTCCGTCTAATTAAATAATTGATGGATCAGATCTAATTTTTGAAAATAAAAAATATCAAAAATCAACTCAGATTTTTTTTTTTTTTTTTTTTATAATTTTTATGTACAAATCAACTCATAGCTAGTAGATTAGAGATAGAAGAAGGGTCGGTCTGGGCCTTCCGTCACAAAGCCCAAATGGATGTTTGGTCGGTCTGACTGGCTAGGATAAGTTACGGGGTTGTCCGGTAGGAAGAGAACTACAACAACCAAGAACGAACGGTTTTTAAGGGTGAGTAAATTAAATGAACGGACAAATAAAAGTTGAAGAAAGTGGCTGAAAAAAGGCTTGACTGGTTAGATTCAAACATTGGTAGTTAGTTTAACGTAGAAATTCTGAAAATTTCGTTCTTATAGTTCATGTGCAAGGTACTTGTTCTATTACTAATTATAAAACGTGCGTTGCACGTGTTTTTATAATAAATATGTAAGATATATATGTTATTCATATATTTTGACATATGATCATGTTAAAATTTTATTTAAAATACATGAATATGAGGTAACAAAAGATAGTCCAATAGATCTATTATTATTTTATGTGATCCTCACATATATTGTCTAAGCTGTTATACCCTTTTATTGCAAGTTTTTCAGTGCGCTCATACCATGGTTCCTCTTTGTTCATAATTTTTACAATTTTAGTTTTGACTAAAAATAAATTATCAACATTTCCTCTGTCTTAAAATTAACCATGCCTCTCTCATTCTCTTTGTTGGATGCAAAAGATGAAGGCCAAATTTTCCACGTCATTATTGATTCTGGAGAACATTATGAAGTTGAGTTTGCTTCTTAAAAAAATTAAGAAAGCTAATCATTAAAAACTACAAATGGAAGTTAAAAAAATGATTAAATTTTACCTTTTATGTGACTCTTCTGTTTCCACGGTAGTTGGGTTTATTTTTACTGTACTTGTCATTATGGTTGATAAGCTAAATTTATCTACATAATAATAAAAAACATTATTTATTGCATTTTGTTCATCATAATTAATTAAATTATTTTACATGTTCATCATATTATTTATTGTTTAATTCACCAGTTTTGTGAAAATCTATGAAATTGTAACTTTTTATCCGTTAAAATTCGATTTTTCACTTCATAAGCATTTGTAAATGACGACAATGAGATCTCTAATTCTCCACGGACATTGACATAACTAGTATTAACTAGTTTTACAGTTTCATTTTGAATAAAGTACATCATGTTCTTCTTTAATCCGTCTTCCAATCTTGAAATAATTTCGTTATACATCATAGCTTATATTTTAGTTCTCTTAAATAAATATAATTATTAAAACATAATGTTAACGTGACGTTATGTATGAATTAGAATAAACTTAAAAAAATCAAATGCATCTATTATTTGCATATGTTTCAACATTTTACTTTTTGAATCGTCTGAACTTTTATGATCCACTATTTTTAACATATCTCAAGAGCTTTTATAGGAACATGTGAATTTATTTCTATAGACATGACAACTACAAAGAAGATTTATAAAATATATGTTGTGAATTATAACATGTAATCGTAATCATAAAATGTGAAAACAAAAAATGATTGAGCATTGTGTATAAACAATGTTTAAGTATGATTTATATACGTGAGAAAATACATTTTTGCAATTCCTCTTGTGTAAGATATCAAAGGTCCGCCTAAATTGATTATTAAATCATGGATCATTGACGACAAATCGAGTATTGATTTTCTTAGGCACCAAATTTTGTATATATGCCGAGGATATGAAATGTTCTTTAAAATTTGATCTTAAATATTTATTTAACAGATCATGATTGGTCTAATATTGGTGAATTCAAATGTTTTTATGGCTTCTTGAATTTTTATAATTGTTTGCTAATAAAGCAAATTAATGACAATTTTTGGACCCCACAATTACATCTATCTATCCTTTAAAAGTCAACAATCACAATGTGCAGAAGGACAAAATCGTGAAAATTTAAAATGAGCAGGGCATTATAGCCTAAAAAAGTTTCTAAAATTTAAGTTAATGCAACCTTTCACATTTTTTTTCCTTTCTTTTTCTTACTAATTTTTAGGATATAAGTATTATAGCCGTAAGTTCTTTAAAAACCGAATAATTGCATGGAGACAAGAGGATGACTCAAATGATCAACTAATAATGTACAATGTTATATCACAATAATTAATAAAAAAGTGTAAAGTCTGATTTAAGTATATGATTGGGTGATGTTATTACATTTATAATCATTTACTCAAAGTATACAATAAATAGTTGATAAGTAGAGAATGATGGTCTCAAATGTTTGGATATAAGTTGTATAAAATGGAAACGGATTATCTAGCGTTTCAAATAGAAACGAGAGAGAAAAGCTACTATGATCTAGATTGTATGTTCTATTTTAGATGGTTCAGATATGATTGAATGTAAAAAAGAATTTTTTTTTTTAAATTCATATTTTTTAATATAACGAGTATGAGTTATTCAAATCACATCGGACGGCTCATATTTCAACTTTCCTCTATCCCTGCAGACAACCCAACTCCGTATCAAATTTAGTCGAATTTGAGACCATCATATCTAATACGAGTTGTTAAAAATTAGTTATATTTTTCTAATTTCATGTTAAGTTGATCTCAGTCATTTATTTTTTATTTAAGGGTGGTGAGATGGGGTGAGATTGGCCTTACTACATCATTCCTACGACAGAACAGAAGATCTAAAAGCCAAATGTTTGGCCACTTCTTTTTTTTTTTTCATAATTATTTATGTTTTTTAGTAAATGATTTATTGGTTTCACATCTCTATCAGCAACTGTTGGGTAGGAGGGAGGCATGCACTAATGCACCCTCTTTTTATTTTATTTTTCTTCTTTTTCATCAGAGAAAAATTTGTTCTTTAAAAAAAAATCCTTACTTGAGTTGATATAGCTTTTCCATATTTGTTTGGACAAAGTACCTATCTTGCACCAATTTTTGTTTTCTTTTTTATTTTCAAAGTTTGCAGATGAATTTCTCTAGATTAAGAAGTAATTAATATCTATTTATGGAAAAATTTAAGATATTCCCGATAATCTGAAATAGATCTTTCTTAATAGAAAGAGTTACATTTATGAAATTATGATCGTTAATGTTAATGTAATGATGAACCGTAATCTTATATGTCGAGATGGTAAAATAATTTTTAATTTAATTTTTTTTATCAATTCGGAGGGAGCTAGTTGCGGTTGAAAGATCTTAATCTAATTTATAGAAAATAAAACAATTATTAAAAAGCAAATGACATTTGTGACCTGTTGCTATCAATCAAGGTACATAAACTTGACAATCGATTCCCACTCTATGTCACTTTAGTCTACTTTAAGTAATGACTTTTAATTCATTTTAATTATCTGAACTTCTGGATAATTGAAGTATTGATTTGTTTATATTATTTATCTTGTCACTCAATGTCACATAATGCCTTTTTTATTCATTTTGTAGATGGCTTAACAAATTTTCAAATTTAACCTACTTAGAGTGAAAAAAGGGTTAAGGTCTATTTTTCACATTTACACTTTCATGCGATATTGAATATTAGAAATTATGAAAAAAAATTACTCGAAAGAGAGAAGAAAAGTGGAGAAAACTAAAAACGTAATGAAATATAATCATTTTTTTTACTTTTGATGAAAAAATAAAAAAAATTATTTATTTTTTTAAAAAAAATTGAGAACAACATGACATATTCACATTTTGTGTTACACATAATTGATATGAAATGAACTTAGTTACAATTTTGTCGAAGAATTGGAGACGATATATTAACCTATATGACTATTCAAATGTTTTTAATAGTTCAAATTAATAAAAAAAATTACTAGTGCCCGAATTTATTTTTGTTATGGAATTACTTCTAATAAATAAGATTTATCCCGTTCCATTCTTCTGAATAGGAGAAGATAATGTTCCATTTTTATTAGCATACAAAATGCTATAATTTTATGTGATAATAAAAAAATTAATTGGATATCCCAAGGGAAAATAGAGAGAAAAATAAAAGCCTAAAAACAAAACGAAGGGTATTTATGTAACTCCACAACCATCAGGTGGTTATATAATGATTCCTAGCTTCTGTGTTACTTTTGGATCTTCTCTTCCTCTGTGTGTTCTGTAAGCCCAAAACTTAACAAACTGCTAAGCCACCAGCTCTCTGTGTTGAGAGAGAGAGAGAGAGAGAGAGAGATCTGAGAGATCGAAGTTTTCTACAGAGAGAGAAAGATGAGGGAACCAACCACCATTGTTACCTTAGATAGCAACTCATCGTCAATGTCGTCACTGCCACAGCCACAACAGCTACCCCCAAACACACCACCACAAGCTTTGCTCGAGAGGCTCAAGGATTATGGCCAAGAAGACGCGTTTGCTCTCTGGGATGAGCTCTCCAACGAAGAGCGCGACCTTCTCGTCAAGGACATCGAGGTACAATTCCACCACCTCCCTTTCGATTCGACACTCTCCGGATCTTTCACTCTTTGTAACCGTTATTTGTATCAATTCTTTTTTTATTCAGCAATTTCTATCAATGTTATAAAAACATGTTTTTTATTCCTTTTCTCAGAACTAAGTGGAGCTCTAAGATAATTCAAATTTATGTAAACATCTTGATAATTGCTAATTATGATACCTTTTATTTTAGTTTCTAGCTGTAACTCTGCAGTACGAATTTGGATTTTGGAAGTAATTATTTATTGCTTTGCGTATTGACCGTCAATTTAATGTGTTATTAATTTTTATTCTATTACATGTACTTCCTTTCAGGGTTTAGATCTTTCCAGAATAGATCGGGTTATTCGATGTTCGCTTCAGTCTCAAGGTTGGTATCTTTGGTAATTGTCTGTCTATGTTAATTGTGGACTACGAGCCTGTATCTTTAGATGTGTCTACATTCGGATTTCAGGGCTACCAGCGGCAGCAATTGAGCCGGTCCCCGACGGTAGCGTGTCAACAGTAGAGGAGCGGACCATTGAGGAAAGAGAGAGATGGTGGAAGATGGGTTTGAAGGCCATCTCAGACGGGAAGTTGGCTGTTGTGCTTTTGTCTGGTGGGCAGGTACTGTTATCACATTTTATCTTGGGAGTGTTGAACTTTTAGGGATATCATGTCCCGTTGTTTTCGTACTAATTGCTTTTACTTCATGTTGAACTTTATAGCAGTACCTATAAGGGGAAAAGGATGGTTTTTAAGTGGGTTTTTACTTTCTGTAATCCTCTCTGTGCAACGATAACGATTTCAGCACTTTGCTGCTTTTTGAGATGATGTGCTTTGTCAAGACAATATAATGACAGATACATTCAATAAATAAAGTAAAAGCAATGCCATTTCTAAGTCATCTATGACCCCCACCCCTCAAAGGCAATATGATAATTTCTCTTCAAAGGCAATATGATAATTTCTCTTCAAAGTCAATATGATAATGGGCAGACTAGGGAAGGAGCCTGAAACCTTTTTAAAGGGGAGCAGACGATGATGCTTTTTTACAAAGCAATACTTCTGTTCCATTTTATCTTGTCTATTATTGTTTAATAAAATGTTTTCTTTTTCCTACGAAGCAAAACAAAAGAAATGAAATAAAAGAAAAGTGTGAATTGAGTGATAAAATTTTGACATTTCATTCCATTAATCTATAATAACACGTAGCAATAATTACCATATTGCATTTCAGTGAGAAGAGTCTCTATTCACGTTAGTGCACAAGAGTGGGAAAATATTCGTCGCTTTGTATAACCTCGTTGGGAGAGGTGATGAATTAATTGTTAGTATTAGATTAGATTGGATGGAGAACTAAAAAGCTGCATCAATGTATGTTATTGGTACTTCCATCATTGCTTTGCAAATATTTCATACACTTTTGAACGTGATATAAATTTTTTTGGACATTATAGTTTTTCTTGGTTCGATGAGTTATTCTATGCTAATTTCATACTGCCTCGTAGACAGTCTGTGTTTTCCATCATCAACTTGAGAAATTAGTTTCAAGATATAAGCTAAGTTTTCATGGACATGCCAATATAACATTTGACTTGCAGATGAAGGATCTTCTGATTTTTTTTTGCCATTGTATGGTTCATGTTCAACTGCTCCCTGATGTGCACCCGCACTCTGTTTTAAAATGTTAATTCAGGGAACTCGGCTTGGAAGTTCTGATCCGAAGGGATGTTTCAGTAAGTATGTTAAATTCACTTAGAACTGTACAGTCTTCTACTTTGAAGTATCTCTTAGGGAAAATGTCTAATAAATCAAATCGATTTATTTTTTCATTTGGTTATGCAGTTGCACATTTTTGTAGATATTATTTTTTTCACCCACTCTACTGGTCAAACTCCTGCAGGAGTATGATAACATTTATTACCTAGAGATAGTTGGCCAAATACAGATCCTTTGTCCAGCCACTAGTGGCGGGATACATGAATTGCTCCTTTTCATCATTCTTGTAGTTTACAAAAAAATGGATCAAAAGATAATGCCATTTTGGAGTTCTATCAAAAAATTTCTTGTGTAGGCAGCGATCCAGTATTTTCTGAATCCTTATAAGGAATTCCAAAAGAAACTCTTTCGCTGAAGATGTGAATTAGGAAAGATTGGTTATTGTTGTGTGGTTATTGGTAAATGTGATTTAAGATCTAACTGAGGATTCTTGGGAGGTATGAAATATGATTTTCTTCGGATGGTGAGGTAGGAGAACAGAGGTTTTTGGAGGTCAAATTGTTGGATTTTGAATGAATTTTGGAGCCAAATTTTTTTTCTTGCTTAATTTGGGTTTCTAATTAACTAGTTTTTAAGATCTTATAAAAGAACTAACTGGTTTTAAGACATTTCTAAACAGAAATTTATTTTGCCCACTGTGTTTTTGTTTCTAATAAGGAGGGCTTCTTGTTCTACAATATTTGTTCTTCTTACACATTATTATTATATAACATTGTTTCTTTTCAAAGAAAAAAGTTATCAGATTAAGAAGATGGGGGAAGATTCACTTGTATATAACATAAAAATAAAAGCATAGGTACTTCTTGAGAAAGAAGGAACATATGTTGAGGAGAGCACTTATATAACCATTTCTGTGGCGAGCAACACTATGCGAAACAGCTGCTTGTCATGTTTGAAAAGGCAAGCAGGCAATGATTAAGGAGTTTCTTTCTGAAAATTCATAAAATCACCATAGATTACTAAATATTATTTTCTTTTTTACTTCAGTATTCCTTTTAATTGAGTTTAAGTTTCTGCTAAGGATATCTTCTAAAATGCCATAAATGAAGTCTAATCTTTCCTATAATCATACTTCATGAGGAACGAAAATTGTGAAAACCAAATATTATTTGGGTGTATGAAAAGTTAACTTTTGTTATTTGAGTCTACTCTATGAATGTGTTTAGCTGAATTCGTCCTGCTGCTTAAACTTTAATTTACTTTGGTGTAAGATATTGGGCTTCCATCGGGAAAGTCACTTTTCCAACTTCAAGCTGAGCGAATTTTGCGTGTACAAAGACTTGCTGCTCAATCGATCAATGAGAGTATGTTTCAATTTATCATTCATCATTTTTCTGAAAATATCCTTTTATCCTGAAGACTAGGTTATATTGCTCTAGGTAACAAGATATGATCCTAACTGTAGTAATCCTCCTTCATCCTCGTGGAAGTTGTTTCTAAGTCCCACTATTTGCACATCTATACGTCATTGTAACTATAATTTATTTATCACAGATTCCACTAACTCAGTATCAATTCATTGGTACATAATGACCAGTCCGTTTACTGATGAAACAACGAGGAAATATTTTGAAAGCCATAAATATTTTGGTCTGGAAGCTGATCAAGTAAGAATTCCTTAGATCCCACATATATCATTTAGCTTCCACCAGGGATTACTTTGAAGAACATGCTTCTTTCATGCAGGTCACCTTCTTTGAGCAAGGCACCATACCCTGTGTTTCAAAGGATGGTAGATTTATCATGGAGACTCCATACAAAGTATGATTATTTTTGTATATGAGCTTATGGATCTTAAAAATTACTGGCATGATTTCCTAGAATGAATTTTTATGTATTTTCTGTAAACTTCAGTTGTTGAGTCATTCATTCACTTAGGAGGCTAGATATAAGAATTAGAAAAACTACGTCTTATAACAAACAGTAGGTGATGAAGATTGCTGTCAAACTGCTGTCAAACTGGCTCTGATCTTATTAAGAGAAGAAAATTAATTGGTGTTTTCTCATTCAATGATTAGAATAATTCTGAGCAGTTGGAGGAAGTAAACAATTAAAGTTTGGGTGAGAATACTTATTGGTGGAGTGAGACAGAACTTTCCTGCCACATTAGGGCCCAAGGAGAAATTGCAAAAGTTTTTTTATCTAATATTATATCTCGTGCCCATTACATGAATCCTGTTGTTACATGAATTAATATTCTTAAAGCCAGGTAGCTAAAGCTCCAGATGGGAACGGAGGGGTATATGCAGGTAATGTCATTAGACTTGAGCTCAACTGATTGACTACTGTATGTAGCTTGCTGTACTTTCTCTTCCCGATCTCACTGGACTACTTTTTTAAATCAGCTTTGAAATCATCAAAATTATTAGAAGATATGGCAATGAAAGGAATCAAATATGTAGATTGTTATGGAGTTGACAATGCATTGGTGAGTTTCAATGCGTGGCTTCACTTTAGTTGGCTAAGTTGCCTAGAATTATCTTATAAAACAAATAAAGATTATTGGATGTTGACAACAGGTCCGTGTGTCTGATCCAACATTCTTGGGTTATTTCATTGATAAGGGTGTTTCTGCTGCTGCAAAAGTTGTTCGTAAGGTGACTAATGTTTTTGTTCATTGGATGGACTAAGTAAATGTAATTGTATAACTTCAATTTCTTCCTTGTATATTGACTGAGACATCTTTTATACACCGGTGGTATATTCTTAATATTTTTTTCCTTTTTGTATTAATACTGCTTGAATCCCATGTTTTGCCAATGTGGATTTCTTCTGTCTATACTTGCTTTCGTGTTCTGTTGTCGTCGTCTAATGATACTATCAGGGTGAGGGGATGAGAAATTTGACGTAGGCCGTAGCCACAGTTTTTTACGCTGGTTTCATAATTGCGTGATTTTTGGAGGACAAAGGAAGATGCTAGACATGAGTTGACACGGAATCTTGGATTGAAAAACCTTGTCTTTACCATCAACACATTAGATGCAAGGTTGATCACGATGCATTGTAAAGGAGCAGTTGAAAAATGCTTAAATTTTTATTTCTAGCTTGAGTTGCTAGTAAGATAGACCTATATTGCTAACTCCCGATCTATTAATATATCACAGATTTTACATGTATTCTAGAATCTGATTGTTAAACTTTCATGAAGAAGTTCTATATTAGAGCTGTAATGTAGGTTATAACTTGTTTGTTGGACGTATTTGGTAACAGGCATACCCCCAGGAAAAGGTTGGCGTGTTTGTACGACGAGGTAAAGGTGGACCTTTTACTGTGGTAGAATATAGTGAGCTGGATCAGTCACTGGCTTCTGCAATCAATCAACAAACTGGGCGTCTGTGTTTTTGTTGGAGTAATGTAAGTTGTCAGTTGTTACATTGTGTGAGATCGCTTTCCTTTGACAAAATAGGGTTTTTGATGATGCAGACATTTAAGCTTGCCTATGTTCAAGTTATAGCTCTGTGAGTGTTTAATAGAGGTGCTTAAGTAGACTGGGATTAGAATCACATTGCTCTGTCGAATTCGTTTGAGGCAAACTATAGAAAGTATACTACGCTATTAGGTTTTCCTCATAGTTTAGACATTTTCAGCTGGAGCTCTTAAATAAACTGTTTCTTTTCGAACATTAATGTGATTATTTTACTATTAACCAAAAAATATCCCAAAGGACTATGCAGGAAAAGAACAAAAAGTAAGACCCAGAAAATGTCCAAGTATGTGGACTATAAGAACTAGTCTAATCTTTCAATGTAGAAATAAAAATTCCCCTCAATCTAACTATGCTATTCTCCATATCCTCAAAAGTTCAACTATCCCTTTCCATCCATATATTAAATAAGTATTTTTGCGTGTGTTGAGAAATGACATAGTTGTTGATATTTTGACCCAAACATCATCCATTGACCAAGATCTAAGACCAATTGAAGCTTCCAAGTGATTGCCGTGATTGATTCTAAAGCAAACCTTTAAGTATTCAATGGTTAATGACTTCAATAAATACATCTACACTGCATATTTGATTCCATTGTTCTTAGAGCATGATGGACGTCAAACTGTATAAAGTGTGTAGAACAAATTTACATAGATTCACATTTGCTGAAGTTCCTTGGCGTACAACTTTGTCAAAATTTTCCCCTCTTCCTTGGAACATGCCCAAATTCCATTTCAGAAGTAAAAGAAACCATACACGGCTGATTTTTTTAATATGATACATTGTGCTGCCAGAAAACTGAAATTTAGTTCTTTCTTACATTTCAGGTGTGCTTACACATGTTTACTTTGGATTTTCTTAACCAAGTCGCAAATGGCCTTGAGAAAGACAGCATGTTAGTGAAGTCTTTCTTCTCTCATGCCTCTTGTTCTACATCTTATATTTTTTTCTTGTTGGACAGAACTTAAAGTAGTTTTGATTGCTGATGGGCACATTTTTTTTGCAGTTTTATGAAATGCAGTTGTCATAACTGTTATTGATATATAGATTTTTCTTGCCTCGTGTCTGTCACCATGAAGACTTGAATACTGAGTTATGGTAGATTTGTTTTGAAAATATCATTCTCGAACCAGTTTACTCCTAATAAGAAAGTGAAGAATAGTTTAACATGGGACTCCGAAAGTGGATCCATCAATTAAAATGTTAAGTTTCTAGTTTCCTTTGAAGCTGAGGAGGTCATGGTGAGAGAATTTCGTTCCTTGGGATGCTACCCACAAGTAAATTCTGGAGAAGGAACTGGCTTTCTAGTCTATAAAGTCTCTTCGAATATTCATTTTAGGAATGGAATGAAAATGAAAGAATCTATGGTAGATATTACATCACTGCTGAAAAGTAGATCTTCAATATGGACTTTTTTTTATTATTGATTCTTCGCCAGCTTCAGCATTTTAAGTTCTTAGATATTCAGACTTTGTCTACTAGAGTCCTATAAATGAAGAATGCTAATAATAACAAGATTGGGTGCAGTTACCATCTTGCTGAGAAGAAAATTCCTTCTATTCATGGACAGACAATGGGATTAAAACTCGAGCAGTTCATATTCGATGCATTTGCTTATGCTCCTTCAACTGCCCTTTTTGAGGTACTGCAAACCTTCTCCCAGCAAAATCTCAAATTTTTTGCTGTTTAGGAATGATAATATAATCTTTGCACTTGGTTTTCATTAACTTCAATTAGGTGTTACGTGAAGAGGAGTTTGCTCCTGTGAAAAATGCCAATGGTTCGAATTTCGATACTCCAGACAGTGCTAGACTCCTTGTTCTTCGACTCCATGCTCGATGGGTAGTTGCTGCTGGTGGATTCTTGACGCATTCAGTGCCCTTATATGCCACTGGTACATTTATTTCTTTAAGATGATGCTTATAACAAGTTTACATTTACTTGAATGCAAAGCCCTACATCCATAGACTGATACTAAGTAAATATGGTACAAGAAGTTTTCTTCCTCTTGACCGGGGAATATAGTTGCTTCTTCATTTTAGATGAAAGTAATCGATACCAGCAGGATAGGAATCATTGTGCTGCCGAGGACTATCTATGTTGAATTTGGGGTGTCATGGCTAGAATGATTTTGTGAAAACTAAAGTCTTTAAAAAATGGAGAAGTTCAAGAATTTCCTTACATTGTTGTTTCTATAAAATTGAGAGTAGAAATCGTTCAATAATATACAATACACAGATTCACATGTCCTTTAATTATTATTAGGTGCATAATTTGTTTCTTTATATGAACTTTTCACAGTCATTTGGCATAATTGAGCTATTAAATCCAGGTGTGGAGGTATCGCCACTTTGTTCGTACATTGGAGAAAACCTAGAAGTGATATGTCGAGGAAGGACATTTCATGCACCTTGTGAGATCACATTTTAGATTGAGTTTAAACCAATGTATTTATAGCTTATGCCGGCTTATATTGTTTTAAAATTAGAACTATTTGTTGTGTCTATCTTTTCTAATATGTATAATGAGATGAATAAGGCGTGTGAGAAAAATAATCAATAATGTTTTTAAGTGTATACTGCAAAGGCCAGTGTTAATTAATGGAATGGGTCTATTATGCTTTCCCTCGCCTTCAAAGCTCTGCATCAATGCATTGCTTTCTGTTTTGACCAAGATACCAAATTTATGAGGATCTGGGATAGGATGATCGGAAACACATCATGGGGTCGTGGGCATGGGGAAGCTTTTTTTGTTTGTTACATGCTTGTGGTTCTTGATATACATATAGAAATCTTGGTAACCATCTTTCTTAAGGGTATATGACCTTAGAAAAATGTTATATATCATGATGTTCATCATCAAATACTCATTACTATTATAATGTGTCAGTATATTATCACATCATGACCTTAAGCCCGGTAGTGGAGAGTTATGTTAACCATTGCTAAGTAAAGCAGTGGCCACCGCTGGTCCCTACCAATAAACAGAGTTAGTTCTGTCATCAAATAATAACACATGTAAACAACTAATTATGTCCCTTCTTTTATAATTATGTCCTTTCCTCTTCTTTCCTCTTCTATAATTAACACGTCGCTTGATAAGTTATAATTTATGAACTAATAATTAGAGAATAGAACTATATGATTATATCAGTGGGTTACATGAGAATACTCTGTAAATACATTCTATAATCTCTAAGAGTGTAATTTGATATTTATCGTGGAGTAATAATGAAATTAATAAATAAGATTATTTAATTAAAGAGTTTAATTAATAATCTGATTTATTAGAGCTTAGGATTATAGATCCACGGACTCATATCACCTCTATACTACGCTGTCTAGGGTATGAATATTTTCAGGACATAAGAAAATGACTAACTTGCAAAAGAAATTTCATTCCAGGGTAAATACATTATTACGAGATAATTATGTGTGATTAATTAATTAAATTATTTATATATTTAAATATAATTTTCAGAATATATATATATATGCACTACTGTGGTGTCACGTGGCACTACAATAGTGAGTGTGCAATACTGTAGTGTCACATGACACTACAATGGTGTCGTGAGGCAATGTGCTGGCTCACGGCATACTGCAGTGCCATGAGACATTGCAGTTGTGCACAATTGCAGTGTGTCCCGCTATAATTGATAATTTTATAATTAAATGTTATTTCATTTTATTCCTAAAAGTGTGATACGCCATTATCTATAATATATATAGATATTATTCTAATGGCCTTTGTGGTTGAAAGAATAGGAGATAATCAGTTGATCAGATAATCAGTTCATCAATCAAGAGTTGAATTGAGAATACGATTGGTGTCAGAGAGACTTTCTTCTGTGATTAAACGTTAATCAAATCTCTAAAAGAATAATTATCACGTTCTTTTAGAGAATCGTCTCACTAAAGTCCTTCTCAGTAAATCTCTAGATCTCATGTATTGAGAACATCTAGAGACAAAAAAGTGTCTTGTAATATTCTACGTGCCCACATACGTTCTAGTGCGTTGAGGATTGACTTGGAAGATCTTGGTGTGCATCTCAGAGTCTACTGATCGTTGGAACGATTTTGTGGGAACGGATGATCGATCAGTTTTTGTAAGGACACTTGAAATAGACTACAAGAGGTATATGATTCCTAACCTTGTATGTTGTAGATTTAACTTATAAATATATAATAGATCCTGACTGATTGAAAAAGAGTTTTCAATAAAAAAATTTATTTGGTTATCGTGGCATTGGCAAGTATTGTTTTATTAAAAATTTAATTTTTAAAAGGTCACGCGCCTCCACGCTTCCGCTGCGCACGCGCCGCAGTGACCAACAAGTGGTATCAAAGTGGTCTTTATATATTTATATGTTAAATGTCGTGTGAATTTTCTTACATTATTCATATAATATAAAATATGTATGATGAGGATGGTTGTGTTTTTGAATGTATGAAAAATAATTGATCGTTAATTGTATGGTGATTATTGATTTAGGTTTTGTCTTAATTTTACCTAGATCTTGTGTAAGCCATATTGAGGCGTAGAAATTTTTATAATTTTATTTTGAATATTATTGTAATTATTCTGAACGCGAGAATACAAAGAACGCACTAGACGAACGACAGAAATTTACTGTTCACGCAAAAACATTGTCATTCATGAAAGAACTGTTCATCCGAAAACATTGTTCACGTCAGAAATTTACTGCTCCGGTGGAGATGAATAGTGGCTATCCGGCGTGGCAGGCGGTTGCCGTTAGTGAGACGGGCAGCGATGGTGATGAGCGGCGATCGGAGAGTCCTATAATAGGTGAAAACTATTGTCACGTTTTAGGAAAGTTTTCAACAAACCATACAACCAACTCTATCACCTAAGTGTTTCATTAAAACCCAAACTCTTTTAATTATCCATTTAAATTTTGAAATTAATGTAATTTTAAAATTAATTATTAATTTTAGATTTTATGAAAATTAAAAAAATTAATAGGTTGATTAGGTTTGACCTAAGCTTGACCAAATCAAATAAAGTATTTATTTGACTAAGTCAAAGTCAACTATATTAAAAGTGATAATTATAAAAATTATTTTAATTAAGAAAAATATTTTTTCTAATTAAAAAGGGTTTTATCCAAAGCTTGAAGATTATGAAGATAGATATCAGGAGGAGCAGACAATATTTGAAAAATATGTATTCTTGAAGTCCGTTTTGTAGTTTTATTTCTTTATTTTAAATGTTGTAATTTAGAAATACCCAATAATCACTTGGTCCATTATTATTTTATTTAATTGTTAAATAATTATTTAATTGTTATGTTTGATAACTTATTCATGCAATAGTCGATTACATGCCATACATGTAAATCTCACACAGTTTTATTTAATCATGCATCTCATATGTAAAAACATGATTTATTAGGATTGTCCTAATATGTTTATATGTATTGTTTTATGAAATCAATTGCATGTAAACGGCTAGGTTTTAACTAGTTAAAACTTGGTAATCACACCACACTAAAGGCTATGGTAACCTTTAGGTTAACCGACTTTAGTAAAAAAAACTTATTAAAATTTGATGAATATAATTCATTAGTTTATCTAAATTCACCTAATTATGACTTAGGCGCTTCAGAAAGTTAAATGAATTTAGACCAATGAGATTGGATTACTGATACTTAAATATTCATAGGGTTATTATTTTAACTAGTAATAAAATTAATTGATTAGTTAAAATAGAAACACATTATCCTAAAATAGTGAGTGGGAGAAGGTTGACATGTTAATGTCACATATAGTCTCCATCATTAGTACAACACCGTGAGATGCAGTGAGGGCCTTGAGATGGCTTTGTTTTCATCCCCCTAAGAAAGGTTTGAGCTGTACCAATACTAATGTTAGACTTTTTAAGAAGATAGGAGGAAGTGATGTAGTTTAGTTTTGACTGACCCTAAGGCGGCATATTCTAAATGAAGTCATGAAATCTGAAATGTTGAGTTAAACTCATAAAATCACAATTAAGATTTCATGTGGATAGTTGTGACTTGACCGAACAAGCGATACCTTATTGTTAAAAGAAATAAAAATGAGATATTTTAAGTTTTAATTAAAAATGATGAGAAGTCATGAAATCTGACGTTAATCTGACCGACCCTAAAGCCGCACATTAATCGTTGCGTTATTTTATCGTGATTAGTAAATGTTAAATTTATGTGTTTATTATGATTGCATTCATGCATCACGTTTACTTTTCAAATTCTAGATATTTATCAATTATATTGAATCATGTATGTTTTAAATTTCAGTTATCAAGATTATGTCTACCATGGGCAATCCTGTTACTGCTTTACTTGCTCTTGAAAAATTGAATGGTGATAATTTCGTACGTTGAAAATCAAATATGAACTTAATATTGATTTGTAAGAACCATAAGTTCGTTCTTACTGAGAAATGTCCTGAGAAACCCTGCTAACGCCCCTAAGAATGTTAGGGACAAATATGATGCTTGGATCATATCAAACAACAAGACGAAGTGCTATATGCTTGTGAGCATGAATGATGTTCTGAGAACCAAGTATGAAAGCATTGAGACTGTCTATGAGATTATGGAATCTTTACAAGCAATGTTTGGGTGGCAGTCCGATCAAAGTTGTCATAAGACCACTAGGAGCTACATGGCAACTAAGATGAAGACGGGTACTTCTGTTCAAGAACATGTTTTGAACATGATCAACATAATGAATGAGCCAGAAGTACATGGGGCGACCATTGATGAGCGGACTAAAGTTAACATCATACTAGGGTCACTCACATCATCTTTTTCTGCATTCACGACCAACTATGTTATGAACAAGTTGCAATTCAACATGACCCAATTGTTGAATGAACTGCATATTTTTGAGTCACTCAACCTTAGAATGACCAAAGAGAGCGAGACAAATGTTGTCAAGCAAAAACCTTCCTCCAATATTGTTAAGAACAAGAAAAGGAAGAAGAACAATGTTAAGGACGAGTAAGAACAAAAGAGTAAAGAAAGCCAAGACATCGCCGAAAGCCAAGAAGAATAAGAAAAACAGCAAGCCTAAAGCAAAGTGTTTCCACTGTGATGTTGAAGGTCATTAGAAGAGAAACTGTAACAAATATCTCTCTGAGCTGAAAAAGAAAGGTATATATGATTTACTTGTACTTGAAGTTTTTTTAGTGGAATATGATTTGTCATCCTGGATACTTGATTAATGAGTCACTAACCATGTATAGTCTACTTTACAGATCCTTGATTCATCAATGGAGCTGGCTGATGGCGAGGTCATTTTGAGAGTTGGTAATGGTGCGCTCGTGTCAACTAAAGTATTAAGGACAGTCCGTTTACTTTTTGGATATAATTACTTAGTTTTGAACGATGTTGATTAAATTCCTGGTTTTCAAGGAATTTGATTTCTCTTTCATTTTTTCAAGAGCAGTTATTCAAAGTTTCTTTCATTAATAATAAGTTTATTATTTCTAAGAATGGATTCGATATCTATCATGCTAAAATTATAAACGGACCGTATATGCTTAAATCGACTGAACGCACTTTAAATAATTCTAAATTATTTAAACTAGCAAAACTTAAAAATATCAAACGACAAAGAGTTTCTCATGATGCTAACACATATTTATGGAATCTTAAGGTTGGGACATATTAATCTAAATAGGTTAAACATGTTAACAAAACATGATGCTTTGCGAGAGTTAAAAGTTGGAACTCTTCCTGTTTGTGAATCCTATCTAGAGGGTAAAATGACCAAGAGATCTTTCACAAAAAATTGCCGAAAAGCCAAGTAACCACTGCAGTTAGTATATAGTGATGTCTATGTACCGATCAATGTACAAGCTAGAGGTGAATATGCGTATTTTGTCACTTTCATTGACGACTACTCAAGATATGATTATAGTTACCTAATGCATCGAAAGTCTAAAACTTTTGGAAAGTTTAAGGACTTCAAGGTTGAAACTGAAAAATAATTAGGTAAATTTTTGAAAACCCTTCGATCCGATTGATGTGGTGAATACTTAGATTTAGAATTCAAGGATCCCTTGCTAGAGTGTGTAATCCTATTCCAACTTACATTACTTGGAACACCACAACAAAATGATATTGCAGAGAGGAGAAACCGAACCTTATTGGATATGGTTAGGTCGATGTTAAGCTACTCATCATTGTCACTTACATTTTGGGGATATGCACTACACACGACAACTTACATTTTGAAGTCTGTAAGTAAGACGCCTTTAGAGTTATGGAATGACTCCAAACCTAATTTACGTCATTTTTATATATGAGGGGTGTCCAAGGTCTGAGGTATGCATATCCGTTGGCTATTCTCTAGAGACTAGAGGTGGATATTTTTATAATCACAATGGTCAAAAGGTGTTTATGTCGACAAATGCAACATTTCATGCAACATTTCTTGAGGAAATGTTGTAAAACTATAAACCTCATAGCAAAGTAGTTCTCGAGGAATTAGCGACTGATTAGATCACACCACCTTCAATTTCTACTGATAAATGATAAATCTGAGAAACCACAGTTCCTGTTAAGGAAACCCCAATGCAATGTCATAGTGGGAGGGTTGTGAAACAACCAGTTCGCTACGAACTAGAGGCACATGTTCTAGTGTTAAACACTAATAAGGATGATTCATTATCTTATGAAGAAGCAATGGATGATCCTGAAAAGGAGAAATGACAAGTTTCTATAAACTAGAAAATGGAATCTATGTATTCCAATTCCGTCTGAAAACTTGTAGATCTACCTGAAGATGTCAGGCCCATTAGATGTAAATAGATTTTCAAGAAGAAAAAGGTGCAGATGGGAAAGTAGAGACTTTCAAGGCACGATTAGTAGCCAAGGGTTATACACCAAGGTAGGGAGTCGATTAAAAAGAGACATTCTCCCTTGTGACCATGCTAAAATCTATTTGCATCATTTTGTGCATAGCCGCTAGTTTTGACTATGAGATATGACAAATTGATGTCAAGACAGCTTTCTGAATGACTTTCTTGAAAAAAGCATATATATGATGCAACTAGAAGGGTTCGTACAAAATGAGTACGATCAGAAAGTATGCAAGTTGCTTAAATTCATTTATGGATTAAAGCATGCATCTAAATCTTAGAATCTTACCTTTGATGAGATTATAAAGTCTTATGGTCTCGAGCAAAATGTTGACGAAGTCTGTGTTTATAAATACACGAAAGATAAGATAGTGGTTTTCTTAGTTCTTTATGCTGATGATATTCTACTCATTGGGAATGATGTAGAAATTTTATCAAATGTAAAGAAGTCGTTAGCTGAGAAATTTCAAATGAAATATTTGGGGGAAGCGAGCTATGTGTTAGGCATCCAAATCCTAATGGATAGAAAGAATAAGTTCTTAAAACTTTCTCAGGCATCTTATATTGATAATGTGCTGGAGATATTCTCTATGGAGAATTCTAAGAAATGTCAACAACCGACCATATATGAAATAGTCCTCTTCAAGGAACATATGTTACTGATAATTTTATTCATTATCTATTATCTTAATTCTCTCGTACTAATACAAGATCATAGTCTCATTAATGAATATGAAATTTTCAAATATTTATATAAATTATTCAACAATAATTTAAAAGAACAATTATAAGAAAAATGTAATCCTCTTTAAATTTCATATCAAAATGTCAATACACATACTTTGAAGCCATAACCCATAACAATCTCCCAATTGCCCTAAAGAAAATGTGGCATCTCTCTTAATCTCATGTTACGCACATGACCCTCAAATGACTTCGCAGGAAGTGTCTTTGTAAAAGGATTAGCCAGGTTTTGTTCTGATGCTATCTTCATAACAGTCACATCCCTTCGATGCACGATATCTCTTACAAGAAGAAATTTCATCTCTATGTGCTTTCCTCTCTTGTGACTCCTCAGTTCCTTGAAATTTTCTACCGCCCCACTGTTATCACAGTACAAGATCAATGGCTTGTCCATATCTATAACTACTTCCAGATCAGAATAGAACTTTCTGAACCATACCACCTATTTTGCAGCTTCTCAAGCCACCATATATTTGGTTTCCATAGTGGTATCTGTAATGCTGGATTGTTTAATACTTCTCCAGACTATAGCTCATCCATCTAGGGTGAATACTGATACAGATGTCGACTTTCGACTGTCACTATTTGATTAAAAATCATAATCAGTATATCTAGTGGGGTTCAGGTCTCCACCTAAATAAACAAGCATATAATTTCTCGTTCTCCTAAGATACTTGAGAATGTGTTTTACTGCAATCCAGTGTTTCAAACCTGGATTCGATTGATAACGACTGACAATTCTCACTGCATAACAGATGTTCAGTCTCATACACAGCATGACATACATGAGACTGAACCCCACTAGATATACTGTGTATGTCATGCTGGGTTCAGGTCTCCACCTATGCTTCAGCAGTTGGAAATCTCATGTATGTCATGCTGTGTACGAGACTGAACATTTGTTATGCAGTGAGAATTGTCAGTCGTTATCAATCGAATCTAGGTTTGGAACACTGGATTGCAGTAAAACACATTCTCAAGTATCTTAGGAGAACGAGAAATTATATGCTTTTTTATTTAGGTGGAGACCTGAACCCCACTAGATATACTGATTATGATTTTTAATCAAATAGTGACAGTCGAAAGTCGACATCTGTATCAGTATTCACCCTAGATGGATGAGCTATAGTCTGGAGAAGTATTAAACAATCCAACATTGCAGATTCCCCTATGGAAACCAAATATATAGTGGCTTGTGAAGCTGCAAAATAGGCGGTATGGTTCAGAAAGTTCTATTCTGATCTGGAAGTAGTTATAGATATGGACAAGCCATTGATCCTGTACTGTGATAACAGTGGGGCGGTAGAAAATTTCAAGGAACTGAGGAGTCACAAGAGAGGAAAGCACATAGAGATGAAATTTCTTCTTGTAAGAGATATCGTGCATCGAAGGGATTTGACTGTTATGAAGATAGCATCAGAACAAAACCTGACTAATCCTTTTACAAAGACACTTCTTGCGAAGTCATTTGAGGGTCATGTGCGTAACATGAGATCAAGAGAGATGCCATATTTTCTTTAGGGCAATTGGGAGATTGTTATGGGTTATGGCTTCAAAGTATGTGTATTGACATTTTGATATGAAATTTAAAGAGGATTACATTTTTCTTATAATTGTTCTTTTAAATTATTGTTGAATAATTTATATAAATATTTGAAAATTTCATATTCATTAATGAGACTATGATCTTGTATTAGTACGAGAGAATTAAGATCATAGATAATGAATAAAATTATCAGTAACATATTAAAGTATGAAATCTTTAATGAATGGTTGCTAGTACGGTTCACTAAGCATTATGAACGCGTGTGTTCTAGATCCGTATCATTGATGTGGATAAACATCTTAATGAATGTGCTTTATATAATAAGATTATATATGACAAGACCGTTGTGAATTGATATTTTTATTAACGTGTTGTTTATCATAAAGATTTAATACACATCAATTCGATGATCATATGTAGACCAGTCTGAATCCTGAGTAGTCACAAACTCCTACGCATGTCTACTAGATCTTTTGATTCACTCGTTAAGGTCTGTTTGTTAATCAAGCCAGTGACTTTTGTTTTGGAGATTTAGTGATGTGGATGGCCGAGGACATGATCTTACAAAATTTGGAATCTAAGTTTTCCTAACGGATCGTATATCGGTTTCCTTAAGTGTTAATGCTGAAACCGAATGGTTATTGAGCTCAAATTTATAATAAGATTATAAATTAGACATTCACTAGTGAATTAATGATACTTAAGGATCAATAGGTAATTAAAAGGGCAAACCGATAATTTTGACCAGTTCTAATTTACGAACCAATAATTGGAAGACAAAACTACATGAAATGATTATGTCAATGGACTACATGAGAATACTCTGTAAATACATTCTATAATCTTTAAGAGTGTAATTCCATATATATAGTGCAGTAATCATGGAATTAATAAATAAGATTATTTAATTAAAGAGTTTATTTAATAATCTAGTTTATTAGAGCTTAGAATTATATGTACATGGTCCCCAAGTCACCTCTATACTACGCTGTCTAGAGTATGAATATTTCAGGACGTGAGAAAATGCCCGACTTGCTAAAAAAAATTATTCTGAGGCAAGTTCATAATTATGTGTGATTGATTAATTAAGAATTAATTAATTCAATTATTTATATATTCAAATATAATTTTCAGAAATTATATATATAAATAATTATCGATTTTTAATTATCGATAAGTGAGACCAAATATCTAATTTGTGAAATTAGATAGTTAAATTATTGTCAGATAATAATTTAAATCAACTAAATTTGTTATTTATGAAATAACAGATAAGTTAATTGATAGGGATAATCAGTATGTTAATTTTGAATTAACAGATATCTTGATAATTATCTTATTAAAATAAATATTTAATTCACAGAAATTGGCATGGCCTACTGTGGTGCCACGTGGCACTATAGTAGTGAGTGTGAAACATTGTAGTGTTATATGACACTACAGTGGTGCCGTGAGGCACTGTGCTGGCTCGTGGCACTGCAGTTGTGTACAATTGTAGTGGGTCCCACTGCAATTGGTAATTTTATAATTAAATATTATTTCAGTTTACCCCTAAAAATATGATACGCCATTATCTAGAATATATACATATATTATTCTAATGGCCTCTGTGATTGAAAGAAGAGGAGAGAATCAGTTGATCAGATAATCAGTTCGTCAATCAAGAGTTGAATTGAGAATGTGATTTGTGTGAGAGAGATTTTGTTCTATGATTAAACGTTAATCAAATCTCTAAAAGAATAATCATCACGTTCGTTTTGTCTCATTAATGTCCTTCTCTGTAAATCTCTACATCCATGTGTTGAGAATATCTAGAGACACAAAAAGTGTCTTGTAATATTCTACATTCTCACACACGTCCTAGTACGTTGAGGATTAACTTGAAAGATCTTGGTGTGGATCTCGGAGTTTACTGATCATTGGAACGATTTCGTGGGAACGGAGGATAGATCAGATTTTGCCAAAACACTTGATATAGACTACAAGAGGTATATGATTCCTAACCTTGTATGTTGTGGATTTAACTTATAAGTATATAATGAATCCTGACTGATTGAAAAAGAGTTTTCAATAAAAAAAATTATTTGATTATCGTGGCATTGCACAAGTTTTGTTTTATTAAAAGATTCAATTTTTATTAAAAGGTTAATTTTTAAAAGGTCATGCACCTCCACGCTTCCACCGCGCACGCGCTGCGATGATCAATAGGTTCGCCCAACGGCGGAGCATGAGGAAGGTCCATCCAGCGACGGATGAAGATGGTCCGTCCGACACGAAGCATGAAGATGGTCCATCCGGCAGCGTAGCATGACGATGGTCCGTCCGATGACAGATCATGACGATAGTGTTAGCTATATAATTATTTTGTCATGCATCTCATGCAAAACCACGTGTTTGCCCGTTGTCCTTTTATCCCTTTGTTAGTTATTGTTAGCCTTTAGTTGGATTGTAACTAATTATCTCTATATAGTTGGTGTACTGTTAGATTTAAGGGTTAATGAGAATTATTGAAGGTTTCTTTCTTGTTTCTTTCTTTCTTCTCCTTTCTTTCTATGTTTCTCTTCTCTTCTTCTTCTTCAAGTTTATCTAAAAGCTTTCATGGTATCATAGCTATAAAGGACACACGTCCCTCATGACAAATCCTCCTTCTTTCCAATATATACAATCTGATTTCTGTCAGATTGGACATAACAAACTACGGTCTATGGTTATATCAAATATCTACCTTCCTCAGAGATCATGGTCTCTTTGAATTTGTGGATGAATGTCATCCTTGTCCATGCAAGTTTCAGGAAAATGAGAATGGCGAACCCATAGACAAAATCAACCCAAAATACCACGCTTGGATTACTCAAGATCAAGTGCTCATGACGTTAATCAACGCAACTCTATCACAAATTGCTCTCTCTTGTGTCGTGGGTTGCAAGACTACCCAAGAAGCTTGGGCTTCACTTGAGAGAAGGTTTTCTTCCTTGACCCGCTCTAATATTTTGCATCTGAAATCTGAACTGCAATCTATCACGAAGAAGGGCAATGACTATGTTTATGATTATGTCCAAAGAATTAAGGAAGCGAGAGACAAACTCTCGGATGCTTTTATGATCATTGAAGATGAAGACATTCTCCTCTACACACTGAATGGTCTCTCCTCTAAGTATGGACCATTCAAGACCTCTATTCGAACAAGATCCGAGCCAATACACTTAGAAGAGCTTCATGTCCTTCTGAAAGCAGAAGAACCATCTTTAGATGACATGACCAAGAAACAATAAGCTTAACTTCAAGCTATGGCAATGGTTGCTAATCATTTCAGAGGTGGTTCTTCTAACAGAGGCAGAGGTAATAGGTCCTTTCGTGGCAATGGAAATCAAAACACCGGTAGAAATAATGCATACATAGGTAGAGGTAATTCTGGTCCAGGTTTGCTGTCAAACCCCAATATGTCCTCTTCTCATTTTTCTGCTCAAATACCACCCAAAATTACAATGATCAAAGGCCTCAGTGCCAAATTTATAATAAATCTGCTCATATTGCCATAGACTGCTTTCATCGAATTAATTATGCCTACCAAGAAAGGCACCCCCTACCAAACTTGCAGCATGACAGCAACTTTCTCCATCACCAATCAAGAAAACTTCAAGCAAGTATCTTGGCTTTCAGACACTAGGTGTAACACCCATCAAACCTCTGAGCTCTCCAACTTAATTTCTTCTGAGAATACAATGGTGAGGACACTGTCACTATAGGGAATGGGCAACCATTGGACATCACGCACTCAGGTTGCGGTCATATTCTTACTAATAATCAACAATTCTTTCTTAAGAACATTATTTGTGTACCTGAACTTGCTACTAACTTACTATATGTACACAAGTTTTGCAAAGACAATAATTGTTTCTTTACATTTAGTACTGACCAGTTTTGAATCCAGGACAAAGCAACGGGGAGAGTTCTCTTCATAGGACCCAGTGAGAATGGGCTATATCCCCTATCCACTTCTGTCCAGGATCAAATCTCTCAATAACAACAATCAAGCACCTATGTTTCCTATCTTGGCAATACTATTTCTAATAATTTGTGACATAGTAGATTAGCACATTCTTATGATATTGTGTTGAAAAATGTTCTGGATAAAACTCAAATACCCTTCATGTATTCAAAGCCTTGTATGTGCTCTAGTTGCATAAATGGAAAAATGACAAAGTTACCTTTCTCCCTGTCTCATTCTCTTACTGTTTCTCCTCTTAAGCTTCTTCACAGTGATGTTTGGGGCCTGCTCCCACAACATCATTTGAAGGCTTTAAATATTATATTTCATTTATAGATAACACTACTGGATACACTTGGTTGTTTCCTCTTGTTCAGAAATTTGAAGTATATTATGTTCTGCAGAAGTTTGTTCCATATGTTGAAAATATGTTAAATGATAAACTTAAAGTTTTCAGATCTGATGGGGGAGGGGAGTTTAAAAACAGAACATAGCTACTTTTCTCTCTTTAAAGGCATAGAAAGCCAAATTTCTTGCCCATATACCCCTCTGCAAAATGGGGTGGCTGAAAAAAAAGCATAGGCATATTATTGATACTGCTTTGATACATGCTTTCGCTCCTATACATTTCTAGTATCAAGCCTTATGTACTGTTGTTTACATTATTAACAGATTGCCTACACTTTAGTTTAAAGAATAAATCTCCATTTGAATGTCTATTTGAAAAATTGCCTGATTATTCCATGTTAAATGTATTTAGTTATGCTCGTTTTCCTTTACTTAAGCCTTATAATTCTCATGAGCTTCAACCTAGGTCTGCACAACATATTTTTCTTAGTTACTCTCTTTATTCAAAGGGCTACATATGCTATAATCATTCCACTAACAAAATAATTGTTACTAGACATGTTCTTTTTTTATGGAAACACTTTTCCCTTTACACAACTTGAAACTGATAAACCTAAAATTGCTAACACTACTGCTTCTATTGGTTCTCTTGCTTCCTGTTTAACTTTCTTTGACTAATCTATATCTAAAGCTTTGCCTAGTAATCTTGCTCCTTCAACTATACCTTCTACTCCCTCTCCTTCATCCACTCTACTTGTAAACATGATACCTATAACCTCCATTAGCATTGATTTGCCTTCTAGCAATTTCTACTGAACCTCCAAATGCCTCCATTAGTATTCCTTCCAACACTGATTATGTCCCTTCTAGTTCTTCCACTACTTACCCAAATAGTTCTCATCCTATGCAGACTCGATCAAAATCAGGTATTAGCATGAAAAGGGTTTACCTAGCTACTTCTCAAGCTGTTAATCTTGATAATTCTGAAACTGAACCAATATCATTTACTATTGCTTCTAAGTCTGTCAATTGGAGAACAACCATGGTAGAAGAATTTAATGCTTTAAAAAGACAAGGTATTTGGTCCCTTACTCCTTTACCTCCCAATAAGAATATAGTTGGTTGTAAATGGCTTTACAAGTTGAAGCACAATCCTGATGGTTCCATATCAAGGTACAAAGTTAAGTTGGTGGCCAAAGGGTTTCACCAATAACTTGACATAGATTATGCTTAAACATTCAACCATGTTGTAAAATCAACCACTGTTAGGACTCTTTTTTCATTAGCTACTCAGTTTTCTTGGTCTTTACATCAATTAGATGTAAATAATACATTTTTACATGGACATCTTCAGAGGAAGTCTATATGTCTCAGCCTCAAGATTTTGTACACCATAATTATGTTTGTAGATTACATAAATCATTATATAGTCTCAAACAGTCTCCAAGAGCCTGGTTTAAGAGGTTCATTACATATCTTACTGGTTTAGGGTTTATTGCATCAAATGTTGATATCTCCTTACTTGTGTATGAGTCTGATGCAACTGTTATATATCTATTGCTATATGTAGATGATATAATTTTGACTGGAAATAATACTTCTGTTATTAAAGATCCTATTCAAAACCTAAATGTTGAGTTTGAGATGACAGATCTTGGATCCATTAAATATTTTCTTGGCTTGTAGGTTCTTCAAAACTCAAAAGGTATACATGTACATCAGTAGAAGTATGTAGGCAATCTTCTTGACAAATTTGGTTTAACCAATGCCAAACCTTGCAAAAATCCTATGTCCATCAAGGTAAATCTTTATGATAAAGATGTTACTGCTCTTCCTGATCATATAACCTGCAGAGTTCTTGTTGGAGGCCTTCAATACCTCACTTTTACTGTCAACAAAGTGTGTAAGTTCATGCATCAACCAACCACAGTTCATCTTGTAGCTATTAAACGGATACTTAGGTATCTTAAAGGGACCTTAGACTATGACATTTTGTTTCAGAAAGGTAACTTCTTTTTGAATGCATACACTGATGAAAACTGGGAAGAGGACTCTAGTGACAGAAGATCAACATCTGGGTTTTTTATTTTCCTTGGAAACAATCCAATTTCTTGGTCATTAAAGAAACAAACAACAATGGCACGCTCTACTACATAAGCTGATATAGGAGTCTTCACTGCTGTTGAAATATCTTGGATAAGGCAATTGCTAAAATATTTCCACATTCCTCTACCTACTGCTCCTCAACTGTGGTGTGACAGTATTTCAGTAGTCTCTTTTGCCTCAAATCCAGTCTTTCACACACGAACAAAACATATAGAGATAGATTATCATTTCATAAGAGAAAAGGTGGCCAAAAAGTGTTGGATCGATGGTTATAAAATAAAAAAAAAGTTTGAACCACGAACAGTTCGTGGGCGGAATATCAATTTTTTTTTAAAACTTATTTAATCAAATTAAATAATTAAAAACCAAAATAAAAAATGATCATGCATATAAGATAATGAAATGAATAGAAAAAGGTTGAAACAATTTCACATTTGTGATGTATCAGAGATTTTCTGAATTGGTAGAATCATTATATTCGTTCTTCACGTTCTTCAAACTTCAAGATCCAAATTTTCAAGCTTGATCTTCAAGAACCAAAATTTAAGTATGATCTTCAAGAACCAATTTCCAAAAGTTTCTTCACCGAATAGCCACTCATTAATTTCAGAAATATAGCTTGTGAGAATTTATTTAGGAACTAGGTGTGGGCTCTCAAAATGATTGAATAAGAAAAATCAATTTCTTTTCCTTCAATTTGAAATTCGGCGGCAATATTTGAAGGGGGGAAGAAAACTATTTTTCTCTCTCTGTGTAATTACACACTGTATTGATCAGCATCAATTATTATGTTCTAGAGTTGTGTTGTATCTAATACAATTCCGTTGTGGCAATCAAATTGATATCACATATATATAGTTATTAATTTCAGGAACTTGTAAATGTACCCTTATATTTTAAATTTCTAAAAACAACCACCATGGTCGAATTTTGTATATATCATTTTATAGTTTGTGTTGTATCAAAATTCATCAATCCAATTGATAATCTAATTGATCTCTATCAATTAATTAATCAATTTATTTTATTTAATAATTATCTAATAATTAAAAAATAATAAATTAATTAATTTCAATACAATTAATCACACTTAACTAATTAACTGAGAACACTCATCACATATGAGTGTAGAAAATACACATTGGCACCAATATACATTTTGGTCCAACTGATATCATTTCTTCTATTCATATTCTCATAAGCTATTCCTGTGACTGAATGGACCCACATAACCAAATTTATAGGATTCAAATGCCTAGTGAATTTATCTTTATAAATTTCCGACCTATTTAATCTTGACATCGTACGACTCCACTATAGGTTTGATGCCGAATCAACTCTCGATTCATGCGCGCTATATTTTCTGTTGGTGCAAATAAACTCTTTTATTTCACGGTCCACAGAATATTTTAACATATTACCCATCGTGAATATCAGTAATAAGAGCGGGATGTAAATTACCATTTTATCCCTCTTGTTATTTTTTCATTAACTCATTTATTGAATGTGAATAAGAAAGACATAATAGTGAATTGTCTTGTACAATAATCAATGACTCAATTCATTGAATACCAGGCCTAGTTTATTTATTCACACACCCATCAATAAAGCATAAGGTGATATTGTTACTTTCGCGATCCAACCACAAATTTTTATATTTGTGAATCACGTAACTCCAACATAGTTGAATTACGATCCCAACAGCCGAGATATTATCCGCCAATTCAAACTCACCCATTTGACATATCAAATATTACAAGTAACTAAGTCAAGCTACGTATTCACCTTAGGATTAAAGTAATTACAAAAATATTTATAAAGTGTAACAATTAGATTTAGAGCTAGGTATACGGTTTTTGCTTTAAACTAATTTGTTACCAGTCTATTGAATATGCTCCATAACACGTCTAAGTTAACCGTTTGAGTCTCCACTCTCATACCCCAAGACTGACATCTATTGGTTCAACCTAACAGTCGTAATCAGATTTAATTGTGTAGTCGATCCTAAGACTGTGAATAACGTTTTGAACTATTTCAAAAGAGTTTGTCTGAAAGACTCCTCTGTCTTTACTCTTCTTAAGATGATAATAGTTTCAGGACTTGAGTAAATTATAAACATACTTTAATTAAAAAAAACTTTTATTTATTCATTAAATTCAGTAAAATACAAAATGTCTGAGAAATAACTAAATACTCATAAATAGTTATTACACCATACTTTATGGACATAATTTCAACAAAAAGGATTTAGTTGTTAGCTATATATGCTCCTAGGATCAATTAGCTGACATTTTTACTAAAGCTTTATCTTTTGCTAGTTTTAGTTCAATTAGATCCAAATTGTTGCTTCCTTCTATTTCAGCATCAGTTTAGGGGGGCTTGTTATCTATATAATTATTTTTCCATGCATCTCATGCAAAGCCATGTGCTTGCTCGCTGTCCTTTTATCCATTGGTTAGTTATTGTTAGCCATTAGTTGGATTGTAACTAATTCTCTCTATATAGTTAGTGTACTAGTTGGATTTAAGGGTTAATGAGAATTATTGAAGGTTTTTCCTTGTTTCTTTCTTCTACTTTCTTTCTATGTTTCTCCTATCTTCTTTTTCTTCTTCTTCTTCAAGTTTCTCTAAAATCTTTTAGATGGTTTGTCCAACGGCGACGCATGATGATGGTCTGTCTGACGGCAAAGCATGAAAATTTTCATTCAAAGGTGGGGCATAAGGATGTTTTGTCTGGCGATAGAGTATGGATGGTCTGTCCGACGATGACACATGAGGATGATTCATCCTGCGATAGAGCGTAAGGATGTTATGTTTGGCGATGGAACATAAGGATGTTACGTTCGTTGACAAAGTATGAAGATGGTTCGACTGACGCGGAGCATGAAAATGGTCCATTCTGTGATGCATGAGGAAGGTCCATATGGCGTGAAGCATATGGATGGCCCATTCGGCAGAAGATCATGAGAATGGTTCGTCCCGCGACAGGTGTGAGGATGGTCCTTCGGCGACGGAGTATGAGGATGGTCCATCCGGAGATAGAGCATGAAAATGGTCTATCCAGTAGCGGAGCATGAGGATGATTCGTCTAACGGTGGAGCATGGGGACAGTTCATCTGTCGAAGAAGCATGAGGATAGTTCGTCCATCAAAGAAGCATGAGGACGGTTCGAGGCAAGTTACAATTTGTAGATTTTGAACATTGCCTGAGTTTTTCATAACCTACGTTAATATGTCAGAATATGACATGTTTGTCGTGAGGTCTGCGTGACTTGTCTATCTAGGGATTTTGCCCTATTATAGACTAAGTTTGGAATCTCAGTAGTCATGTTTACTTAAAGACTTGGACACGTTCAAGCCATGTGTTGAACTTTGGGAGACCAACGTGGCCCTGTTTTAGGTCAACGATAGAGCTTAACAGACAAAATATGGGGACTTGACATCTTCGGGCCAAGTGCAGAACTGTGGGAGACCGGCGTGGCCTCGTTCGGGGTCAAAGGTAGAGTTTGACACACTGATGTGTGGGGACTTGGGACTTTCAGGCCAACTATAAAATTATGGCAGACCGACGTGACCTCTTTTTCAGGTCAAAGGTAGAGTTTGACACGCTGAAGTGTGGGGACTTGGAACTTTCGAGCCAAATGCAGAACTATGACATATTGACGTGGCCCCGTTTCAGGTAAATGGCGGAGCTTGACAGACCAAACGTGGGGATTTAGCACCTTCAGGCCAAGTGCAGAACTGTGACAGACTAACGTGGCCTCGTTATAGGTCAATGACGGAGCTTGACAGACCAAACATGAGGATTTAGATGCCTAAATATTCCTCTCAAGAACGTGCCTTCTTTTGGACCAAGTTTGGATGCTTGGCAGCCAAGTTTCAAGGACTTACATGCTTAAGAGTTACTTTTAAGACATGAGTTCATTACGGACCAAGTTCAAACGTTTGGCGGCTGGACCACATATTCTTATATACCTGAGAATTGCTCTTAGGGATCTGCCTAACGCGGACCAAGTTTAAAGATTTGGTAGTTAGACCCTGAGAACTTATGATTCTGAGTACTGCTCTCAAGTGCTAGGCTGATGCCTCATTACGTAGACACTATGAAGATCTGTTGCTTCAAATGGAAACTTAAGGACATTTTTCTTGAGTAAAAACTGGAAGTCTTATGGCATTAAGTGAAAACTTAGGGACTTCTGGCATGGTGAAAACTGAAGGACCTAGGCCTTAAGTGAAAACTTAATGATATTTTCCAAAGGAGCTTTGCATTAGGAAAAACCAATTGACTTCTCCCTTTTCTACCTTAAGTGAAAACTTAAGGACTTTTGTTTTGAGATGAAGCGAGGCATGAAGTGTAGGTAAAGGATCATAGTTTCTGCATAAGTATGAAGACTTGAGTTTTCTTACTTCCTTGGAAAGGTAAACAACTTGTTATGCAGAAATACAAAAATTATAAACTCTACTTCGTCCATCTCAGCTACTGTGAATTTCAACTACTGCGAAAATCAGTGAATAATATGAAATTTTTTGCGTGACAAAGTTTACGATAGGAAAATGAATATGTTCCTCATAGACGGCGCCAAACTGTAAATGCTGAAAATCTACTGTATGAGGTGTTGCCACACATCGCTAGGTAACTGGATGATGAACCTGAGAATAAGACAAAAGAGTGAACATAAGAATATCAACTTGACAACAGTGTGATGCCTAGCCAATTAGACTCAAACGCCCAAGTCAGTAATGATTTTGACAGTGAGAAGTCAAAGAGTTAGAGAATGAATATCTGATGAATGAGTTATGCACGTTATGATTATAGGGAAAAGTCATGGACTTTCCATAATGGGCCAAAGACTTTTAAGACTATGAGCTGAGCCATGGGCCTAATCATTTTTGGGCCTCACAGGTAGCACATTTAAACATGGAAGAATTACAAGAATTGTCGATTTAAAAAAGAATTAAATATATAGCTTGATAATTAAAAATTAACAAAAATAATTAATAAAAGACTTGACTTATATTAATAAATTAATAACTGACATCAAACGAGAACGAGTGATAGTTTCATGTGAGAATTTAAAAAAATCCGACATTCTGGCAAAAATTTCTTAACGGCCATTTACTTATATTCCACCTTTAAAACTTTTATCTTGTCCTGCATTTCATTTGAACATCTTCACTCTTTTTTTTTAAAGCAAACTTGACACTAAGTATTATATTCAACGGTGACACACATCCTAGTTCCTAGCAATGTAATAGAGGTCATTTTATGGAACATAGTGAGTTTTTATACTGGATTGTGGAAAAACGTCAGATTGAGATTAACTAAGCAAATAGCAGGCAGACAAAACTATATTTCCTTTGTTTTTTTTTTCATTACAGAACTTTACACCAGAGATACACTAAAATAAACCTATATATCTTCTAGTCCACTCATTACATCATGCCTACAAAAATTCAAGCATATTGGTGAAAGAAGAGCACGAAAGAATAGCTATTTTTTTAACTTCTTTGTTCAATCCACGCTACAGCTATGGTTCACTGTCACTCACAGGATGATCGGAGACAGTCTCCTCCGACGAAGCTTCTTCTACTACATCAGGTCTTTCAATTCGGGATGGGTCTGATTGAGTCTTGCTGGAGTCCCCACTTTCATGATCAGCTTTCTTCTTCTCCTGATGGGATGATTCCCATTCTCTAAGTGCTAACCTCTGCTTACCTTTCATATCTCTTAGGACACTTTGTGAGTCCAAAAATCCTTCTTGGCCGGTTGATGCCGGTAAGGTTATCTGAGTTTCTTGCAAGCTCGAGTTTGTCATGCAAGAAACAGACGTCGTGTGTGGGCTCGGAGAAACGTATGATGCTACTAACTTCAGAACTTCAGGAGATGGGGACAACCCCATGCTTGTCGTGCTCAAACCTAGAGGGGGTAAATTAAGGTCAGATTCTAATCCAGGTATTCCTGAATTTTCCGGAAATTGTGGTGCCAATGGGATGGAGCTCGAAGGAGCACCATCATCATGAAGGCTGCTTAGGAAGTCTGGGTTGAAGCCACCAGGGTATGGTAAGATCTGCCTGAACAAAGCCGACCTCCGTTTCCTTTTCCTCCTTAAACTCCGTCTTGGATCCTTTGGCAGTGATGGAGGTGGGCCGGGGACGACAAATGGAGGAATAGTAAGCTTATCTTCCCCATATAGTAAACGAACCGATTGAGCAATGGCTGACACAGTGGGAGGCAGCTCCGGTTCTGGAGGCTTTGAGGGAGCATTTACAGCTTCCCTTAACCAGTGAGGTAGTTTGTCATTTGAAGAACTGCTTCCGATTACTTTCTCCCCCTTTAAATGCAAGAGATTTAGCTCTTTACTTGGATGAGGTACAGATCCTGAACTCGGAGATTCACCATCTTTCAAATTAATATGCAAATCAAACGGAACGTTTGACCGTTCAAGAAGAGTAGGCAATGTCCGGTAGTAATCAATGCTCAGTTCATCTTCCTTTCGCCTTATGTCAAAGTTGGTGGAGCAACTTAAACCTAAAGAACTCAAGCTATTACTAGCTCCCAAAGAATTAAACAGAAGAGGATTCTCAATGGGATAGTTTGAAGAAGCTTCAGGTCCAGCAGAAGATTCTCCTGGAAAATACATGCGATATTTGTTGTAGTTCCAGGGCGGAATAGAAGCAAATAGCTCGTTATGTAAACCAAGTCGATCGGATGTTTCAAATTTCGGAAGATCACCAAAACCTAATTTCATGTCTGTTAAATGCGAATGGAATTTTGGTGGTGTGGCTACTCTACTTCCATGCAATGCCCGTGCCATAATACCATCAGGAATATTTGGAAACAAAGAATGTTTTACGTGTTTAGTTGACTTGGCACGTTTTGGACCATCATAAAGTGTGAGTTGTTCCTCCTCCCACCTAGCTGACAAATCTTCCGGAGTTTTATACTTTGAAAATTTTAACCTCGGATCATTCAGCATAGCATCCCAGTTCCCCTTTCCGTGCCTGCGGACACCAATCCAAAGGAAATCGAGTTCATCTTCAGACCAGCTCTCGACTTTTGATTTCCTTTTAAGGTAGCTGCCAGATCGGGACCCGGTCCTCATCATTATGCTTTCAAGAACCTTCTTGTGGTTTTCGGGAAATGATGAAAACGTGGTGGGCATCTGTGTCAAGCGAGAGGGAGGCTCCTCCCCATCTGGGTGATGAAATCTCAGTGCATCCAGTGAGGGGAGTTTAAGACCGGGAAGCAAAGGCATACAGGGAAAATCTGGTAAAGAACAATTTGGAGCTTCAGTTCTGTTACCCAAAGACAAATTAGGTAATGAGTCGAAATGAGCAGTTCCCATGCTTTTAGACAGAACTGGAAGTCTGGGTAGCAGTTTCTCATCATAGACTGTGTTAGGGAGTGCCATTTTTTCCTGAAATTTCAGATAAATCGCCAAACATACTTTAGATAAAACTAGATGTCAAAAGGGGGATCAAATCCTATAAGAAATGAAAATTCTTCCTTATTGTAACAGTAAGGTTTTGGGAGGAGTGAGAGAGAGAGAGTGGGGAGGAGAGAGAAACTGAAATTTTTTTCTCCTCCCCACTCTCTCTCTCCTCCTAATACCTTACTGCAAGGTAGAATGACCCTATAAGCAAAAAAATCAACAGGGGGGATAAAAAAAATATTCAGACGTACATAGATAAAGATAAAGCTACTTTGAACCAATTACCACTTATGCGGGTCACACAGACTGTGAGAGAGAGAGAGAGAGAGAGAGAGAGAACCTGACTAAACAGAAGACGGTGATCTGGGATGCTATTCTTAGGAAGCTGTTGCAAGAGCGCTGCTGATGTATAAGGTAGCTTTTCTTTGTCTCGAATAACATCCATGCCACTTATTTCTGTTTCAGTCGTCCTAGAGCAGGGAGCTATATTGAAAGGAAAATCAGGCACAACTGCTGATCGACTGTGTCGTCCATTTGGTCTTGACAAGTTTTTATGCAACGATTCTATTTGATTAGCATTGGGAGCACAAAGTCCCAGAACTGGTAACAAGTTAGTTGACACTGAGTTCATATGACTTGGAAGACCATCTGCAGTTGAGCGGCCCAACGGAGAAACAGAAAGATCTAGATGACTGCTCATTTTATGCTTTGATAGTTTGCCCATTCTTGATGATGAGTCACCCTTGCCCTTTGGAGCATCTAGTGACTGAACAAACTTTTTGTCATCCAGGTCAATTATAGATTTCTCTCTTTCTGCTTCTAACAATTCAGCACCTTGATCGGTTTCAGTGGCATTGCTAGAATGAAGCTGAATGACTGAACCAGGGACAGTCAACTCGCCAAAAGGCAAGTTTTCAACAGAAATCCTCTGAGCAAGCCGCTCTTTTTGTCTAGCGCGGAGCTTAGCACTGCACAATGACAATGAGAGAGTAAATACTGCAACCCGAACTTCAAGTACGTGAAATTGCCTTCAATTAAACTATCATTATGAAAATCTTTAGTCCTTGATCACTAGTTTGCTTCTTTCTACCCAACGGATAGTAAGTTCCCATTTAAAGTGAATTATGTGATGCCATCATGTTAACTAGAGGACATAGGAATTCAAGCAAATCCTATCATTCTTAAACTAACTAAATCGAAGTACATAGTAAATCCAAAACATTGTTGAAAATCAAACTGAAACGTGTGAGGATAGATTTCCCCAAAGAAACATTTGGCCATCAAGTTTTATATTGCATTACAGAGCATCTCGAGCTTGTTTTCCCAGAAGAAAACATGATTGCATCGTATTGTCATTAACTGGAGTTGGCAACACGGATATAGGTTATAAATCTCAAACATAGAGTTGAAAATCAAAATAAGAAGTGTGACGGTGAGTTACTCCTCCCAAAGAACTTTTATCCACCAAGTTCAATCCTGTTTTGCTTAAAGCATCTCAAACACTTCATAACAGCCTAGGTAGCGACCCTAGTGAAATGGCTGGGAGTTTTCGAGTGATAATACATGTTATATATGAATATCCCAAATTTAAAAGAAATTTGTTTTTTTTTGTTTTTTTTTTCATAAGAAAAAAATGAATAAACTTCATATCAAATTTATAAATGCGTAGAGGATAAAATATCCTCAAGAACAACTTCCGTCCAATTTGATAGAATTACAGAAGACTATAAAATATTGTGCCGATTTCATAATTATGCTCATCTGGGTTTCCCACAATCTCAAATGATATACCCTATCAAGTTCAAGTATACTTTTTCTGCATTGCTTTGAAGTTTACCTAAGTTGTTATTCTATCTTATACAACTTACTAGAGGGATTTGAACTTACAATTTTTCTTTTAGTGCTCGTCCAGCCGGTGTATATATCTTCTCAGGCTCAGGTTCTGGTTCGCGATCCTCATCACCACTCTGCTTTAGAACAAAAAAAAAGATAAGTAAATTAAGAGAGATAACGATGATAAATTTGGCCTTCACGAAAGAAACAAAGCCTTAGCTCCTTTTGAATTATCAACAATGAATATTGATTTAAAAGACAAAACAATAAGCTTAGTAAAACGCCAGTAGCTCCAAGAATTCAATCTTTATGGTTGAAAAAATCATACCAAGATGATAACTAAAAATAAAGGCTTTAACTGTGAATATGAATATCTGTAGTCAAGGGGATGCTCATGTGCACCACTCAATAAATTTCTCACCAGATACAAATTTTAAAAAGAACATAACGAGATCAGCCACTAGCAAGAATTTCCTGTACTTTTCCTTTTTTTCTCTCCTGACAATAAACACTAGTAAAGCATTTTGATGCAAATCCAGCATATCTGACAGCTTTACAGGTTATGTAGCTTCCCTATGCATCAATGAGATTTTCGTTCTTTTATTTTCTTTTGTAAAATGAAGAATAAAATTAATGCACAAAATTACAAAAGGAGGACGAGAAGTTGCAAAAAGAAAAAATTATGACCAAACACAAGGTTAGGAAAGACATAAGGGACTCGAATGTACCTCACTCAATGTTTCATTTGGATGTGGAGCGTATGCCTCCCTATAAGAAACAGCTTTCCGCAGGCGTTTTCCTCGACCAAGAGCTGCTTCCTCCTCGCTCTGATATTTCTCCCATCTATGTGACCCAAGAATGAAGCAGTTGTTAGTCTTTGAAGGATTAATCATCATGCTTTATGTTATGAAATGTTATAGGAACACTAGCTGTCAATTACCTTATTTTAGGGATCCTAATTGTATAGTAATTAGCTTAATTATAGGGATCCTAATAACGTAGTTTCCTAAGATAGTTTCCTAGCTTTGTATATGTATGTGTATATTCTTCACTGAAATAAAAGAGAACAATTCCTTTCATCTCAAATTACATGGTATCAGATCCATAGGCGTGAAAATCGAGGTTTTCTCTTTTTCATTTAAAATTAGGGTTTAGCGGTTTTTTTAGGGTTCCACCTTGGACAACCCTTTTGGAGTGTCCCTTTGTTCTCACCGCCCATCCAGAAGGAAAGCCCAGCCGCCGACCACCGCAAGCCCGAAGTCCAGGGCCTGGAAGCCTTGCGCGTGAGTCTCACGCGCCGCCACGAATTTCTGCCACTCTCCCACGCGCCAGCGCGTGGAGGCGTGTGACGCCTGAGATCGTCTCCGGCAGCCTTCGTATGATTCGTCGGCATTTCTCTGTTTCGTCTATACCTGCTGCCTTGTGTTCGTAGAGGTTTGGGTTCTTCTATTTTCGGGTTTCTTGCGTTTCAGCCCTATTTTTTTCGCTGCTGCTGGCTTGTTGGTTCCTTTTTTACTGGTCTTCTGTTCTGTTTCTACATATTTGGTGTTATGGCTGAGAATAAATCTTCTATCACGACGGATGTGGTACCTATAGTGTCTAAAATCACAGACCATAAGCTAATGGGTTCGAATTATTTGGATTGGATTAAGACCGTTCGACTATATCTACGGAGTATTGAAAAAGATACTCATTTGACTGATGATCCCCCTCAAGGTGGTTCGAGGAAGACATGGTTCAGAGAGGACGCTCGCTTGTTCCTGCAGATTCGGAATTCTATTGATAGTGAGATAATAGGCTTGATTAATCATTGTGAATTTGTTAAAGAACTGATGGATTACTTGGAATTCTTGTACTCTGGAAAAGGGAACCTCACTCGCATTTATGAGGTTTGCAAAGCATTTTACCGTGCGGAAAAACAAGATCAATCTCTTGCAAATTATTTTATGGAGTTTAAGAAGACGTATGAGGAGCATAATATGTTGCTGCCTTTTAGTCCTGATGTGAAGGTTCAGCAACACCAACGAGAACAAATGGCCATCATGAGTTTTTTGACTGGCCTTCCCTCGGACTTTGAGACTGCTAAGTCTCAAATTCTTTCTGGTTCAGGGATCTCCTCTTTACAAGACATATTTAGTCGAGTACTCCATACAGAAGGTACCGCTCTGGTTCAACTTAGTGGTGCTTTGGTAAGTCGAAATGATAATTATGCGCCGGGGAAACAAAGTGGAAACAAAGGAGATGGCTCACACAGGTTTGAAACTCGAGCACAAGAATTTGGTGGCATTGTGTGTCGATACTGTCATAAGCCAGGACATACAAAGTTTGAGTATGGAAAGCTTCAGTTCAAAAATCAGAAACCTCACTCGGCACATATTGCGTTCACTAATGACGCCCCTGAGAAATCGGTCCTTATTTCTGCTAGTGAATTTGGCAAGTTCTCACAGTATCAAGAATCACTAAAGCATTCATCTCCCGCTATCACTGCTATTGTTGATTCAGGTAAACCAAATACGTGTTTTCTTTCCTCATCCTCCAAATGGGTCATTGATTCTGGTGCCACAGATAATATGAAAGGTAATTCTGGTATCTTCTCTATTTTTCAGTCACACACTTCCACATCCACTGTTACTTTGGCTGATGAGTCACCATCTTGTGTTCGTGGGTCTGGCACGATTACCCCTACCCCTCAACTTCCTCTGTCATCAGTCTTACATCTATCGAATTTATCTTTTAATTTGATCTCTGTAAGCCAGCTCACTCGCAATCTTAACTGTTGCATCTCATTTTTTCCTAATCATTGCTTATTTCAGGATCTTATGACGAAGAAGATTATTGGTAGAGGACATGACTCTGGAGGCCTCTACATTCTTGGTAAAGGATCTTATGACGAAGAAGATTATTGGTAAAGAAGATATTATCGCTTGCACTGGTGTCATTTCTCCTTTCGAGGCGCATTTTAGGTTAGGTCATCCATCTCTCCAATTCCTTAAGAAACTTTGTCCACAATTTAGTAAGGTGTCTTCATTAGATTGTGAGTCGTGTCAGTTTGCAAAACATCATCGTCTTAGTTCAAGTCCAAGAGTCAATAAACGTGCTAATATTCTTTTTGAGTTGGTTCATTCTGATGTTTGGGGTCCTTGTCCTATTTTGTCTAAACCTGGATTTAAGTATTTTGTTTCCTTTGTGGATGATTATTCTCGTGTAACTTGGTTATATTTAATGAAAAGTCGTTCTGAGTTGTTTTCTATTTTTTGTGCGTTTTGTGCTAAGATTAAAACTCAATTTAATGCTTCAATCTGTATTTTGCGAAGTGATGATGCCAAGGAATACATGTCCGCTTTATTTCAATCTTGTATGGTTCTTATATGGTTAAGAGTGGCATGCTTCATGAAACTTCTTGTGTTGATACTCCATCTCAAAATGGAGTGGCAGAGCATAAGAACATACATCTTTCTGAAACTGCACAAGCCCTCTTATTTCAAATGAATGTTCCTAAAACTTTTTGGGCCAATCCAGTATCTATCGCATGCTTTCTCATTAATCGTATGCCGTCATTTGTTCTTCATGGTGAGATCCCTAACAAAATCCTTTTTCCCAATCATTGTTTCATGTTGACCCTAGGATATTTGGTAGCACTTGTTTTGTTCGGGATGTTTGCCTTCATGTCACTAAGTTAAATCCCAAGTCATAGATCCCAAGTCTTTGAAGTGTATCTTCCTTGGTTATTCTCTTCTTCAGAAAGGTTATAGGTGTTATTGTCCCAGTCTTAACAAATATCTTGTCTCAATTGATGTTACCTTCATGGAAGACATTCCTTACTTTTCATCTTCTCCTCTTCCCGCTCATCAGGGGGAGGATGATGATTTGTTGGTTTATTCCATCGTATCCTCTGAACCTGTCTCGGAGTCAGTTCATGTCAAGCCTTTTATTACTCCAGGCGTAAACCTCCTGATTCATGTCCTACATCGGCTCCTTTGTCATCAGATCCAGTCTCGAGCGATGATCTTCCTATTGCGTTACGCAAAGATAAACGCCAGTGTACTTATCATATTTCTTCTGTTGTTTCTTATAACTGCTTGCCATCTTCCTCTTGTTCTTTTATTGCATCCCTTGATTCTATCTCTATCACTAAAACTGTTCACGAAGCCATCTCTCATCCTGGTTGGCATCATGCAATGATAGAGGAAATGAATGCTTTAGATGACATTGGTACTTGGAACTTGGTCCATTTACCTTCTAGAAAACGGGCTATTAGATGCAAATGGGTGTTCACGGTTAAAGTCAATCCGGATGGGTCAATTGCTCGATTGAAAGCCTGTCTTGTCGCTAAGGGATATGCTGAGACCTGTGGAGTGGACTATTCTGACACTTTTTCTCCGGTTGCTAAATTGACATCTGTTCGGTTGTTTGTTTCTTTGGCAGCTACTCATCATTGGCCTTTGCATCAACTGGGCATCAAGAATGCTTTTCTTCATGGTGACCTTCATAAGGAGGTGTATATGGAGCAACCCCCTAGTTTTGTTGCTCAGGGGGAGTCTGGGCGAGTTTGTCGTCTTCGAAAATCTCTGTATGGTTTGAGACAGAGTCGCCGTGCTTGGTTTGGGAAATTTAGTCAGGCTATTGAAAAGTTTGACATGATAAAGGGCAAATCTGACCATTCTGTGTTCTACAAACAATCAGAAGCTGGTATCATTCTTTTAGTTTTGTACGTGGATGATTTTGTAATTACTAGAAGTGATACTACAAGAATTTCATCTCTTAAGTCTTTCCTTCATACTCAGTTTAACACAAAGGACTTAGGGATGCTAAAGTATTTCTTGGGTGTTGAAGTCACAAGGAGTAAAAAGGGTATATTTTTATCTCAGAGAAACTATGTTCTTGACTTATTAACTGAGACAAGAAAATTGGGGGCAAAGCCTTGTAGTACTCCAATGTCTCCTCACTTGCACCTCACGGGAGATGGAGAACTAATGGAAGATCCTGTGCGACACAGAAGATTGGTTGGAAAGCTTAATTATCTTATAGTGACTCGTCCAGATATTGCATATTCTGTCAATGTTGTTAGTCAGTTTATGTCATCCCCAACAGTTCATCATTGGGCAGCATTAGAACATATAGTGTTATTTAAAAGAAGCGTCTGGACGTGGTATCTTATATGCAAATCATGGGCACATTCATATTGAATGTTTTTCAGATGCAGATTGGGCAGTTCCAAAATAGATAGAAGAACCACTTCAGGTTATTGTGTTTTCATTGGAGGAAATTTGGTCTCATGGAAGAGTAAGATGTAGAGCGTTGTGTCAAGGTCCACTGCAGAGTCAGAATATAGGGCTATGGCACAGTCTGATATTTCTCCCATATATGTGACCCAAGAATGAAGCGGTTAGTCTTTGAAGGATTAATCATCATACTTTAAAATCATTTGAGAGAGCAGCAATCTTGAACATGATCTACCTATTATTGCATTTCTCATTTTAACTCTTTTAAAATTCTCATAAAGTTTCTCTTTTTTTGGTAGGAAACGAGAAATTCATTGAAGAAAAAAAGCTATTCAATGTTGCAGTCTTCTGTGTATCGAAAGTAAGGAGATGATATTTTTACAAAAATATGAGTATTAATAAATTTTCTAGTGTTACCATCGCCATCCACATTACCCTCAAAATTTCCGTACCAAAGATCCTCGACAATCTCCATCAACAACACCTTCTTGCCAAAAATACTGTCATTTCATTGTTGCTCTCATCATAGTTATGATCCTACAATATTCATAGAAGGTACTGTAGCTAGTGGCTAGTGGCTAGTGGCTAGTGGCTAGTGGCTAGTGGCTAGTGGCTAGTGGCTAGTAACTAGTGGCTAGTGGCTAGTGGCTAGTGGCTAGTGGCTAGTGGCTAGTGGCTAGTGGCTAGTGCAGTGTCTTCCCAACATCTCCTCACTACAATTTCTCAAGCTACTCTCCTTCTCTTTCTCAATGGTCATAAATCCAGATATAGTGACGTAACATGTTCAAAAGAAAGCATGCCAATGTATTGAAAAAATAACGCAGACGAACAAAATGGATTGAAAATCTACAAACAAATAAATTCAAGAAACATATTTACCTCAGACGCAGAAGTCTGTCCCATTCATTTTCTTCAATACCAGTCACAGTATTATCCTCTTTCCTTCCAGAATTTTGATCACAAATATGATCAGTCCCATCAGTTGGTGATTCGGCTGCGGGATGTTCTTCTGTTTGCTCATCATTCCAATCAAGAGACTGATTGGAGTACAAATTGAAAATTAAAAATTAACAAGGTTAATATGTGTTAAGATACCACTGGGATACATGTATTAGAAAGAAATTCCATTTGTCTTATTAAAACTTCTAAATAAACCTTACTTGCACACGTCATGTGCACCAGATCAGGAACATGAAACAAATTTGTAATCTGTCAACCTAACTATTTTAAGCGCACAATCCAAAAAAAAACTACTCTATGATACGTAGGATCCAAAAGATACTTTTCTTTTCATGCAACAATTCGTGGACGATGGTAACGATGGAAAATAGATTTAGTTTCATTGAAAAAGCTACAGGTAGAAAAAATATCAGTATGCTGGAAGCAGCGGATTTTCAATAGCAGAGGCCAGCAGTTCAATGATTCAATCATCTCCTAGAGAAAAGACCTTGTTCCAATGGCCAAAAGATTGAAGTAATTAATATAGTAACTACTAACTAGTAAGTTTTAATTTCCTAAATCCTAATAAGCAGGAGCTCTTTATAGGAATAAGCAGCAGCTTTATCAACATACTAAAGTAGTAAACTTAGCGGTTTCAAAAAAAAATTCAAAGAGGATGAATTATTCAGATGGGCAGAACCATATTTGAATGTTTTCATGAAACAGAAAAACATAACTATAATACTATGCTTGGAATTGATGATTGAAGAAAGACAACCATAAAAGTAACTGTTATTCACTAATCATTACCTTTACTGAGCCGAGCATATCATTTTCCACATCAACTTCAGCAGCATCAATCAAGTCTGTTTGAATGTTTGAACGGTCAAGCAGTTTCAGAATTGCACTTTCATCCCAGACAATTTTCCCGGTACCATCTGTGCATTTATCCTTGTACACATCCCCCAGAGATCCACCACCCCTCTTCCGATTCTTAGGTTCCATATCTGTCACAACCTCATCTTTGTTCCTATCAGTTTCACCTGTATCTTTCCCATTCAAGATGGGAGTATCATTGAAAAGTTCTTCTGTTCCCCATTTTAGAATATCTTCCACTTCCTTTTGAGATCCAGACTTATTCACAAAAAGCTGATCAAGCATCAGTTTCTTCTTCGCAAGCTGCAAGATGCGCTCTTCAACACTAGCACGGACTACAAGCCGGTATACCAAAAGTCTTTTTGATTGCCCAATTCGATGTGCTCGATTCATAGCTTGGATATCAGCATGTGGGTTAAAATCAGAATCATAGATGATAACCGTGTCAGCTGTTGCCAGATTGATTCCAAGGCCGCAAGATCGTGTTGATAGCAAGAATACAAATCGACTTTTATCCTGGTTAAACCGTGCAATTGCAGCTTGACGATCAGCCACCGCAACAGAGCCATCCACTCTCTCATATGTTTTAGGGCCAAATTCTATAGTCAAATAATCTTCAAGGATATCTAGTAGCCTGGTCATCTGTGAAAATATAAGGACTCTATGGTGTTGCTTATATAAAATGTTAAGCATAGAATGCAAAAGAGTCAACTTCGCTGAAGCTTTTATCCTCATTTCATGAAGGAACTCTACCGATCCAGAATCAGGCTCAGTGCCTGGAATGAGATATGGATGATTGCACACCTTTCTTAGTTGCATCACGATATTCAACATCGATTGCTGTGCTACTCCTTTCCCAATATTCCGTAGTATCTGATAGTTCTTAGTCAGCATTGCACGATAATATTCAGCCTGGATGGATGATAACTCTACAGGAACCATTCTTTCCGTCTTAGGGGGAATATTTTGCATGGCGTCTTTCTTAAGTCTGCGAAGCATATGTGGAGCAACAAGTTTCTTTAATTCATCCACTTTTTCCGCAGTTGTAAGGTCATTAAACTTCTCCTCAAATGAAGATAGAGAAGGAAATGAAGCCGGCTGCAAAAAATTAAGCAAGTTATACATCTCACCGAGGTTGTTCTGGAGAGGGGTACCAGTCAACAGCAGGCGATGTTGGAAAGAGAATGAATTCAGCATGCTGAAAAGCTTACTTCCAGAATTTTTCAGACGATGGCCCTCATCAACCACAAGAACTTCCCAAGGAACTCCACGCAGATGAGATGAATCGACAAGGACCATTTCGTATGTTGTTAACAGAACATTAAATTTATAGGCAGACGTTTTCTTTTTTGACTGTTTTTGATTGCTAGCATGCCATTCATACTGACGGATAATGGCTCTTGCTTTTGCACCCCCATGATATTCCACAACATTCAAGTTTGGAGCCCATAACGCAAACTCAGCAAGCCAGTTAGGCATTGTGGAAAGTGGAACCAAGACTAAGCAAGGTAGAGTTGCTTTAAACTCAAAATATATTGATGAAAGGAAAGCACAAGCTGATACTGTTTTTCCAAGTCCCATCTCATCAGCAAGTATCACATTTTTGGATTTAAGCCAACATTTTCGCAACCAATTTAGAGCTTCAAGTTGATGGGGAAACAATGAACCTCCTTGTAGTTCCTTGGGCTGCTCTGTGAGATTGAGAATCTCACTCTGAGAATCACCCTTCTTCCAAGGTGAATCATTCTTGCAAGCATCTTTTTCCACTGTTTGCTGCTCAAATTGATTGAAGAGATCAATCAAATGAGAAGATTCTGTAAGAACGGGTTCATTTAATTTCTCCCAAGTGCATTCGTCATAAGGGAGAGCACTCCATTTAACAAATGCTTCACCAATACCATCTTTAGAATCACGAAGAGCAAGAACTCGTTGAGGCTGTTTCCATCGATCCTCACAGATATTAATTACAGCAGTTCCATACTTTGCCTTGTAATTTTCAAGTTTTCTCTTTGCCAACATTTTCAGTTGAGATTCTGAAATCCAGCTATTATGAACATGAGACTTGCCTACCCACTTAACTAAAAATTCATACCGTAAAGCCTCACCCTTATTACACGCAGAATCGGGAAGGGAAGTTTCCTCATTTTTTATATCCCCACTGCAGCTGATACCTATGACTGTATCCCCATTTATATTGTCTTTACGTTCAAGAGAGAGTACCTTTTCACAAGTTATTGGAATTTCACTGTCAGGAGAATGTTTCACTATAACATCATCATTCTCCTCTGCCTCACTTTCATTTGATTTATCCGGATCTTCTATTGCTTCAGCAAATTCATCTAGACCCTCACCAATAATGGGTATAGAAACAAAATCACTGTAACCTTTCGAGGATTTATCCGTTGACTTCCCTTTTTTTGTTTCTTTTGCAATAGATCTTCTGTAAACCTGTATCTTGTCTACCTTCGTATCGCTCTTCATGGTTTCGACACCCTCAACGATCTTAAAAACATTCTGATGGTGCTCAGTGACACTTTCAGATCCTATATCTCCATCATGATCGCAAGCTGGACTTTCCTCCGTTAGTATGTTCTGAGTTTCCGAAATTAATACATCCCCAGAATGCAGTTCATCCACCATTACCTCAGGTAAGTAACGTGAAGAGTACCTGTTATCACCCTGAACTCGACACCCTAAAACTCGATCCACCTATTAGATAGACAAGAAATAAACAGAAGGATCTCCCACACTAATAACGAAGAACATAAGCCTTAAAATATAACCACAAGGCATTAAAACAATTTAAGCCGGCGACAAGCAATCTAACAAACTTAATTCACAATACCTGCAAAGATGCATCATTAAAACCATTTTCACGCATTGTGTCATTGACTTGAGTTGATGTTTTGTCAAGCACATCTGGCGGATTTTTCACTTCCTCAAGAAGCTTCTGCATAAAGAGAATAACCAAAAATCAAGCAGAATTAAAAGAAAACTAGCAGACAATATGAGAACAGTAAAAGCTTGTAGTTTCTTTTTCTAGTAGAAATAGACAGTCTTTATCAGTGCTTTTAATACATAATTGTGATTAGATTGAACACATAGGTGACAGTGTTTTGTGATTTCACTTCGCACCCTCTATTCAGAGTTCTTGTGAATGCTATTGCTTTTGACTGATAAAAAATGACAATAGGGCTAATGCAGGAAACAAAATCAAGTTGCCGCCACTTTGCACCCTCTCTTTTGCCGCCGTCGGCCCCATCCCTTAAGTAGGATCTCTTTTTCTTTTGCAAGACCACGAGATTTTCTAACTAAGGAGATCATTTCTAAGGATCCATAAGGGTGTAGCGAAATCTCAAGAGAAATTGATGAGAGACTTCTTGAGGGATGGGGCCGACGACGGCAAAAGAGATCATCTTGTGAAGTGAGGGCACGTTTCTTTGACAAAAGAGTTTGGGGGGCTTAGGCATGAATGATATAAACCTGAGCAACAAAGTATGAATGATATCCTCGACCCCATCCCACTTCACAAGATGATCTCCTTGGTGCTTGATGCTATGTTAAACAGACTCACCATCTAACTTGCCACACCCGTGTTGACAAGACGCAACACGGAATGGGTGTGGATGTGGAATATGTGTCAGATCCAGCATATACTGTGATGGATCCTTCATATGTCAACCTCTTGGAAATATCTATTGTTTCAGAAATTACTCATGGTTGTTATTGAACTTAAGCATCTTTTCACTATCATTCTTGTATTAGGAGAGAAGATGACAGTCATACATGTAAAATCGTGAATAATTTATTGTTTGTTTAAAAAGTTTAATTTGAGAATTTTAGGAAAAAATATCATGGGCTTATAATTTGGAACTCATTTAGAGAGTATAATGATGACTTCCCATACCCTTATTTCAGTCTTGGATCCCTTTAAGTTGAGCCCCCATATCTTAGTTTTAAAACAACCACATATCTGACCTTCAGATCTACACCCACACCCGAGTCCACATAACATAGGATTGATGTGTAAGGATGGGATGAAGAAACATAATCATTTGCTAAATCATTGTTCTTTGGATGTACATTTATTTTCAATTTTGAGAAGTTGAGTTGACGTTAGTTTGTCATGGTTTCTTCTTATGGTATGAGGACTTCTTTTTTTATCAAATTATGATCAAAGTTACGAGGACTTCTTGTTCTCTATCTTTCTTCCTTATAAGTTTCATTATTAATGAATTTTCAGTTTCTTGCCCAAAAAAAAGATAGAAAAAAGTGTACGTGTACCTCATCATTCCTCTCAACATCTGACTTCTTGGTCCCAACACCAAGCATCAACGAGAATGCAGACACTGCATGGTTGATGGATTTGAGTTTCTGCAGAGGTTTTCTAACTCCAGAGCTGTTAGTATTTGTCTTGGATTCTCGTTTCTTAGCGGTACTTACAGCACCTGTTGCACTATCAGACTTATGCTTCTTTTTATTTATATCTCTATCTGCTTTCCTTTTTCTTTTTTTCGTCCCTTTATCCACAGCACCAGTTGCCAAAACAGGATGCATTGGAGACGCATTTTGAGAGGATAAATCAGGTTGAGTCTCAAGAACACCAGTCTTCTTCTCAGGAACATCAACTTCTTCCTCTAAGTCTGCTACTTTAAGGGGAGATACAACCTCCTTAACAGGAGACCTTGACCTCTGGCCAGTGGCAGAATCTGTACAAGAGGCATCAGATCTCTTTTCAACCTCAGCATTTACACATGATGCAATACCCTCTATGTTATCGTCAACTGATTGATGGCATGGCTTAGTGCTACAAGATACATTTAAATCAGAGGACATAGATTTCCTTTTGAAGGGCTTGACTTCATGAGTTGAAATAGCTCTCTCTTTACCAGATGACTTCTTGGCAAGAATGGAGCTTCCGAAAATCTGGGAAACTTTATTTGAATGGGAGGACTTAATTTCAATTTTAGATTTTGCACCGACAACTTTGGTCCTTGCTCGTTTAGAAATGTTGTCCAGATGGCTTATGGACTCTGATGGGGGATCACCTTTTTTATTGCAGCTGGGACAAAGCCACTTCCCCATAGGGATACGCTTCAGTTGAAATTTTCACATGTCAGCCAAGTTAAAGTAAATTAATAAAAGTAGTACATCATTCAATAAAACATATATTTAATAGCTTTCCAGTAGTGAGAAAGTTTTCAACTACACAAACCTTCAGGGGTGGGTTAAGGCACTGAAGATGATAGGTCTTGGGACAGCTGTCACAGCACAACAAGTTCCCACCAAGATCACAGACCACACATTCAAAGTAATACTGTATTCAGAAAACATGAAACAGATCCTAGATGAATAAAACGATTTTCGTCTTATGACAAACATTGGTTAGAAAGAAAATCTAAACAAGGCATAATCAAAGAAATCAGCCACTACTGATGACAACAAAGTTAACTTAAAACAAGTATAAATACATATCAATATAAAAGGCTGGTGTTTAGTCTTAGTTTTTGTTGCTTTCTTCGGAGGACTTCATGTTTTCCTTTGTTTGTAATATTCTTTTTATTAATATAAATCTTGTTTCTTAAAAAAAGACATGGTGATGAACGAAATAACTATGAGATTATTGAAAAGGAGGAAAGAAAAAAATAAAAATTACCAAAAGGAAACTAACCCCATCATTTCCCTTCTTCTTGGCTGAAAATCGATCAGCACTTGTTTCACTCTTCAACCTGCGTTTAGCGGAAGAAGAATTTCTTGGAGATTCCAATGATCCGTCTTTACCATGAGAAAGTTCTTGACCAGAACGAAGTCTTCTTCTTTTGCGTTTCAGGACCCAATTTCTGCTAATTATTCTACCACTAGATGAAGCATTCTCCTTCATCTTCAATCACAAGTAATTTTATTTATAGGAATATTCAACCACGAGTGTTTATAGCATTGGCATGAACCACGTCATGAGTCAATAAAGAAGTTGAGGCATGAGCGCCAGCAAATGTGAATCTTAGCCAGCATTGCATGATTGTGTTGTTCCTATTTAAATGACGTGCAGAGCGTTATAAGTAAATACTGAAAAAAATATTTATATTTCTTTCTTTATAAGAAGCAAAAATAAAGACATACACTAACTTCCGTTAATGGCAACCAAAAACCGCAAGTTGCAACTATAATTTCTTGTCACTAGCATTGCAATGAGTTACGACTAATCATTAATTTGTGAATTTTAAGATGAGGCACATCATGTAAACAAAATAATAGCTACGAATAAACTAATACATAGGGAAACATTGATAGATACCCGTATTAACAAAGAGACGGCCAGCACTAAACCTTGATCACATAAAAAACTATGTGAGTCTTTCTAAGCTTCCATCACAGCTCATTCCAAAGCTGAATTCTCCACCATATCTAAGGTCTGATCATGTTGGACTTTCAATCACCCTAAACTAACTTTTAGAGGCACATTCAGCCTAACCTCCATTATAACCAATCTTCAGTTGCAATTTTAACTCTCAAAAGGGTTAAAGATAAAGAGAAACAGCAGGCATTCTCTTTCTTTCCAACACGCCAACAAGAAAGGAAGCATAAATTATGTATGTGACAAAATCTCAATATCTTTATATAAGCAATGCTATTTGATCCATACATTCCTTAGGAATCCACAATTTAAATGAGGGTATCTCTTTTTGAAGTTCCTACTGATAGAGACCACACGGAAAACCAAAAAGGAATTCTACACCACAGCTTCTCTGCCTCACCAACAAAGCCGTAGAGCTCAAAACTCTACTCCTTTTACCAAAAGACTTCCCCAATTTAACTCAAATAATGTGACCGCACCGAAATTCATAACACATTTCGAGAACTAGCGAAATAACATAGTTTTTCCGATGGTCCTTTCAATATAACCTGGAAAGACAGGAATGAATGTAACCACAAAGGCCACAGCCAAGTAGTTCAAATCAAAGTTCATTCTATTGTTTCCTAAGCGGAAGCATATTGGTTCTGTGGATGCATAAAAGCAACGGAATTGACATCCTCATACTTGGAGGAGTTCAATGTGATTAAGGACGAAAAGTAACTGAGAACATGTACCTTGAAAGTAAAACGGTATGCTAGTGCCAAACCAATTTGATAACTACATACATCACCTGCAGATGACACTTTTCAGCACTATACATCCATTTAATAAGATTCAGTCAGTACTAACTCAATAAAGAACTGTTCTATTCATACATCAACTCCAAATCCAACACTAAACAAACGTGATGCTAAATGCTGACACACGAAAGATAAACAAACAGTCCAATTGCATGAAACTAAGCACGAACACACATTGAACTTTAAAAAATCCAGAAACCCCATTTATCAAACCCTCATCACACACTAGTCCGAAGAACCCCATTTGCTACACTTCCAAGAAACATTCTTTTCAACATTAATCGAAATGTTAAACATAAAATTTCAAGAATCAAACATAATTTCCACACAAGTGAGTAAGAAAGCAAAAACAGGTGAGCTGGAATTGCTCGATTCACGAATACCAGTAATTAACAACAACCAAGAGATTAATAGACAATAAAAAATAGTACCCAGATAGCTTACTAGTATTTATTGAAGAATCGTGCCCAAGTACAGAGTCAGATGGCATCAGATTAATGCATTCGAGAGAGTAAGGAGAAGGGGTAGGGCATTGGGGGCAAGGAGATGAGAGAGAGATATACGAGGAAGAGAGAGAAAAGTTTGGGAGACAAATGAATAAATAGAGACAGATAAAGAGAGAGCTTTTTTAAGAGAGAGAAGCACACAAATACGGATTCGCCGGGGTCATAGGACGGGTTACACTCTGACATGGCAGGAGAGAGAGAGAGAGAGAGAGAGAGAGATTTTGGGTATGTGTGGGTGCTGGACTGCTGGTGTTGGGTATTGGAGTTCTTGCAGTTGTGTGTTGTTGAAGTCCCAGGCAACAAAACCACTGGATTTCCGACACGTGTCATCGCCAGGAACTCTTTGCTTTCTCTCTTCGCTTTCTTTTTCTCCTTTCCCACCCTTCCATCTCTGCTTAGATTCGCTTTAATATCTACAGTCTTCCCCTATTCAAAACTCAACAGAGAATAGAGAACAGAGAGAGAGACAGCTCCATCTCTCTCTTCCCCCTTCTCACTCTTCCTTCTCATCAACATCCCCAGCTCAAATGCTTGCTGAATTTGCTCTTTCCTTTTTCTCTCCGTTTTTGGGATATTTATTGTTTTTCAAATTCTTTTCTTTTATAGATTGCTTTTGCTTCTATTTATAAAGTTACCAAGATGGTTTTTATAATATTTATTGTTTTTCTGATATTTATTGTTTTTTATGAACTTGCGTACTTTATTTATTTGACTAAATAAAGTGTGAATCATTCATAACTTATTAAAAAAATTAGATTGTTTGTCACTAAACTCTAATAACAAACATGACATTTCGGTATTATTGAACAATCCATATCACGTGAAACCGTTAAGGAAGGGATCTTTTTTTACATTTTTTTTATTTTTTAATCACTTAATCTGAGTCATCAAGATCTTACTAGATGGTTCATATTCAACTTTCTCTTTACAATTGTTACACATTCAAATCATTTATCACAATGTTTATTTAAACATGAGCAACTCTAAAATTGATCAAAAAATAGATTAGACTGATCAATTTATTGATTTATTAATTTATAAATTATTTACACATCATTTCAATCAATGAAATGTCACTTAGGCACGTGTTATACATAAAATAAAGTAGTGTGACTAAATATATGGGATAAAACCAATTAAATCTTTAATTTTCTCAAAAAATGTGTAGAGATATGCATAGATAGTTTAATGTGTAAATCATGATTAATATATTTACTATTTGAACAATAAAATCAAATTCAAAGTTTGTCCTTTGTTAGGTTGCTCAGATACAGTAACAACATAAATACCAATTTTTCTATCAAAAAATAATTACCAATTAATAAAGAGAATATGTGTAAGAAATAGTTAAATATAATACCTCAGTTTCTATCCTAATCTCTATTTACGGTAACAATCAACTTCATAAATAGCTATCTATAAAATGCTATTTAATGAAGTTTTATGTGTTTTTTGAGTTTAATTAAAAAAAATATTGTAGAGATCATAATATAAATTTTCAAAACAACTTTTAAAAAGTAAAAATCATTACCTTATAAGGAAGTAAAAATTGAGTGATGCAAATTATTTACATTCGCACCTGATAGATTCTTGACAATCATTTACTTTTTCACATTCTAAATATGTTAATAATATCTATGTTCTTCAACTCCCTTCCCTGTTTTAGTATGTTTTTTTTTGTTTTCGGTTTACTACTACGTGATTAGTTTTCCAACAAAACTAACAACATTCTTCTTGCCTTTATAGGAAGTATAGCCTTTTGACTCTCATTACGACGCGCAACGCAGGTGCATAATACGACAAAAATGTCTCACATTGAGTTAATGGTCGTCGTAGTTATATATAAAAAACTGAAAGATATTGTATCGTCGCTTTATGAATGGGTAACGGCATTTTTCTCTAATCCAGGCTTACATTATAATGCGTAGCACTCATCTTCAGGCCTTTTTCATAAATGAAATGTATTTTTCATTTTCTGTAACAAAATGATAAAGTGTTGAAACTACATTATAAGAGAAAGTCGCAAACATACGAATGTTTATGGATATACATGCGCGACAAAGACATAGTCTTCACACTTAGAAAAATATTGGTGAATAACAGAATTCCTCATACAAATACCACTTAATAAATGCATCAACATTTATTGATCTAAAAAATATCATTATATAATCATCACTCGACTAATCAACATAAAACTTAAGGGAAACAAATGGGAAATGAGTTGTTCAAGAAAATTAGTTTTTACAATAAGAAGAGGTTCAACTCTAGGCCATTGTCTCAATGGCCAAGGTGGTAAAAGACCTTTTTTATATAATTGATGAAATAAAAAACACATTTATATTCATATGTGACCAGCACATGGTAGATAGATATAGGTGATGCGAGATAAATATTTTCAACACTTTATTGGGCTCGGAATATGAAGTGAGTGGACAATGAGTTGACTAAAACAACAGAAACAAATGCCCAACATTGTTCTGATATCAAGTTTAAAAATTTAGTTCACTCACTCTTTAAATTTCAGGTGTTAAGGAGATAAGTCTCAAAGCTTTATAACCAGTATAAAATGGTCAGATCCGGTCGATATGAGATAATATTCTAACTCATCATTCTATACTACAACATGCTAGCTAAACTAAGTAGCATATCAAACAATCAGGGCTAAGCGGGTAAATCGCCGAACTTAAGCAACATAAACAAATGTTTAAACCAAGCATTATGTGTGAAAGAGTGATCAGATTGAACTTTTCGACTTAATACCAAAGAGCCAGTTTTGTGGGTATGTCAGGATGGTAGAGTAATGTATGGACAAAATGTATTAACTGCGTCAATGATTTATTTAGAATTTTAAAAGCTAATCACAATTGAATCTACTTTCATAACAATCTATTTATCAACAATTTTCACCGTGTCTGTATATATTAGGTTTTGTAATTTTTTCATGGAACCATCAGCATAATTGAAATTAGACCTTTTTGTAAAAAGAAAATAGAGATACAATTAATAGACAATCCACTAAGTTAAATGTAAGATATCAAGCAATAAACTAATAATTTCCATATAAGTCTGTAAGCTTATAACTTAAATGTAATGTAGATTTCACATATCAGTTTGTAATTAAGCTTATATATCGTTCTGATATTATAATTCAAAACTTAATATTATCAGCTATAAAATAATAATATTCATATATTAAGATTTATATGAAATATTAATTTCAATACACTAATACTCAAATGAATTTTTTAACCTTCTAGAGATTGTGAAAACAACTTTTGGAATTTCTGCATTTTGCGGTTGATTTAAGTACCAAGAAAACGTCACTTGAATTTTTATTCTCATATGCATTTTAGTATAAAAATACATTCATTTTATTTTATTATAATTAATTATTAACATTCCAATATGTTATCTATTATAAACCGTTTATGACAATAAAGTATTATACATATAAAAATATTTTATCAGTGCTACGGATTGTAATGTAAGCCTGGATTGATTATCATAAAAAAATATATTAGTTTATATATATAAACTACTTCAGGCATAAAAATATTGATAATTAAGTGACGTGTCAATCAATTATAGATCAATGTTTTATCACTCTATAGAATGACCTGACAAACCAACATATGATTGATTGAAATATTACTCGATCAATTAAATTTGTGTCTATAACTTAGTTGGTGTAAAACTCGAAAACCACACCCAAATTCTTCTTACCGTGTTAAGAAAAAATAGAGATGACGTGAGGAAACATCAATTTTAAGAAGAAAAAACAACAATCAAGTCATATCTTAGAAATTTCTCATATACACAAAACACTATGTATAAGAAAATTATCAATTTATGTATCATGCGGGACCTATGATGAACGAGTTTTTAATTGAGCACGATAAGCCTGAGTAAGGACATTCCAAACTATTATTTATCTAAGTTTATTAATCTCACAGGTACTAAATTATTGAGATTCTACCTTACACAAATTTAGTATGAAATTATATTACGTCAAACATAATAATTATAATTTCTCATTCATTATTATTTTACTATTTAGCACTCACAACGAATATATCGATCATATTTCATCACTCAACTACCATACATATATTTCTGACAATTTCATTTATCATGACTAGTTGAATCTCACATGCACGCGTCGCACTCGGTGAATCATGTTAACAGTTTGTTTAGGCTTTGAAAATAAAATCATCGGTTAATGAATCATTCTACCACCAAATCATTCTTATTCCTATAATAAATGTCACCTATTAAAATGTCAATGGATTATATGTTCTTTTTCTTTTTTAATGCTCGTTTGACTACAAATAATTATTAGCATTTACGTATATATTTTATACGAGTCTCCACAAAAAAGAACAAAATTTATTTCTAAGTTATAAAAAAAATCAATATGGAATAAAACAATATTTCATTGTATAAAAAAATAAATGAAAAATAAAAAATAATACATTTTCTCTATCTTATATCGAAATCGAATTTAAGGTGAACGAATATTAAATTTTTCATATTGTAGAGGAGTCTTGTACAAAGAAACGAAAAGAATGAAATTTACTTTTTCCAAATTATATATATTGTAATGAAAAGTTTTAATGTATAAAAGAATTAATGACAGAAAAGAGAAAGACACATTTTTCATAGAATAATTATAGGTTAATTAAGTAATTGGTCAAATTTTAAAAGATCAAGTGATGTGACAATAATTTATAGGTTCGTGTTTTTAGAGTCATTAAAATAATTTGATAAATTAACAAATAAATGAACTGACATATCACTTGATTACTTGAGCTTAATCGGTTATATTGATCATATAATTGTAGCAACTGAAATATTTTTTACAATAAAACAAATCAATCTCATTATGAATTGAAAAATAAAAAAAGCATGCGGATAAATAGAAGGGTGAAAGAAAGAGAGAGAAAGAATAAAAATGATATATGATTCCAAGATAGAATATGTAAAGTGTATGGAAAATCTCATAAAAGATAGTGTAATAAAATAACAATACTGATTGATTATTTATTAGATGAATATGAATCAGTTCAGAGAACAAAAAAAAGTCAAGAGCCTTGAGCCAACAAAGATTAAGTATTAAAATTACTCTTTACCATATATCTAAATGGAGATTAAAACATCAAAGAAGAAAAAACTAAAAGTTTTTCTATTCCAACCCCGTTTCAATATAGTAAAATAATTTTAGATTTCACGCAGACTTGATTTGTTTTTATTCGTGTTTTTTCTTTAACATTTAAATCCAGAAAATGTCAATATCCAAGTGGCACTAAAATTGGCGCCAAATCCACTAAAATAGGCCCTTAAATCGGGGTTGCTAGGCCCATGTTGCAAACCTTTGAGTGCCGCTTCCAAAAGTATAACCAACCGGTGGCAGACATGACGGTCGCTCGAACTAACGGTCGCGTTTTATACATCAAACCGCCATCTCCGATCTCCTGTTCGTAAATTTCTCTTTCTTAATTTTATTGAGTTTTTTTGTTAATCTAGATCCCTACTATACTAACAATTTTCTAAAAATAGATTCATATATTAATTTTTATTTTTTTGACCTACATTTTACTCAAAATACATTTATAGAATTACATGTTTATCTTTCACCTCAATTATTCTTTTTTATTTCTCATTTTCCCACTCCTTCTTCATTTTCTTCTACGTTTACTTCATTGTTTTCTTTTTCGTCATCTTCTTCATCTTCTTACTTCTTCAAGCAACAATAAAATATTTATTTATCTTAATCTCCATGTTCACGAACTTTTCTGATAGTGTTTATTTTTTTTCTAAAAATGAGTTTTTGTCTATTTTTACAGATTTGAACCATATTTAGCCATAAACCAGATATAAAAAAAATGAGTTTTTGCTATTTTTTACAAATCTGAACCAGAAGATTTGACGACAGCCAGATTTGGGTCAGATCTGAAAATGGGGTTTTGCCTATTTTTACAGATCTGAACTGTATCTAGCCCCAGATCTAAAATAATGGCTACACCATATCACACGAGCTTGCACCGGCATCGTGTAGTCTACACAATGAGTACACTAATATCGGATAGCCCTCGTGTAGACTACACGACGGCTGCACTACACGTGTATACTACACGATGCGTACACTAGCGCCATGTAGCCATCGTGTAGTCTACACGACGAGTACACTAGCTTCGTGTAACCATCGTATAGTCTACACGACGAGTATAATAACCATCGTGTAGTATATAGTATAGCCATCGTATAGACTATGTGTGTACTACACGATGGCTATACTGCATTCGTGTAGCCACCGTGAGACTACATGATGCATACACTAGCGCCGTGTATACTACACGATGGCTACACGATGCTAGCGTACTCATCATGTACACTACCCAATGGCTACATGATGCCAGTGTACACTATACGATGATAGTGATGTCAGTGTACTCATTGTGTAGATTACACGATGATTACACGATATTTGTGGCTAGATATGATTCAGATCTATAAAAATAGGTAAAAACTCATTTTCAGATCTGATTTATCGTCAAATCTCCTGGTCTGATCTGTAAACATAGACAAAAATTTCTTTTTTAGATCTGGTTTGTGGCTAGATATGGTTCAGATATTAAAAAATAAGTAAAAACCCATTTTCAGAAAAAAAAATATTTTCATAAAATTCATGAACACGAAAAAGAAAATAAATAAATATATTTTACTGTTGCATGAAGAAGTAAGAAGATGAAGAAAAAGAAGAAGTGGAAAAAATGAAAAATAAAGAAGAAGAAATGAGTTGAAGGGTAAACATATAACTTCATAAGCACATTTTGAGTGAAAAATAGGTCAAAACCCAAGAGAAAGCAAAAATTGATGTATGATCCATTTTTGTAAAATTGTTAATAGGGGTGAAGTTTAGCAAAAAAAAAAAAAACCCCTTCTCTTTATGGTAAATTGTTTCATTTTCCTTTTCTGTCGTTGTGCATTTTTATTAATTTGATGGAGTCATTTTTGTTTAGGTCTGTTTTCTTGTACGAAATCTGAATCACAATCCTCAACGCTTGATCATCGGGAGTCTCTTTCAACTCTCTCTTCGTCATGTCGTCGGTTTTCTTCTTCTTCTTCGCTTTCGTATTTTATCTTTTTGGTGCGACCTTCACTGTGTATTATGAATTTGAAAATTGAAGAAATTATAGTTATAATCTTTGAGTTATACTGAGGTCTGAGAGACTACTTGAGTCTGTAGTTTGTGTGACTTAGTTTTTCCCTTTGTGTACAGCATTCATGCGTGACTTAACATTTGCTTTCTTATTTTCGGCGGATTTTTTTTCTTGCATGAAGTATATTTTGCTCCACCAGCAACATTTGCAGACATGTTAGGGCACCTCATGCTATGATTGTCCACAGAGTCGACATTTATTGTTCTTTCTGTGTTTTTTAACTTGCCTAAAACTTTAATGCGTAGTTCAATCAGTCTCGGGATCCAACGATCTCTGTTATGGAGGTGATTTGCTCTCATCAGGTTTAAAAATCACAGTACTTTTTTAAGTGCTACAATGGGGCAAGAGCTGGAGCGGATACCTGTTTCTGGCACTGTACCCGATTTTGGTGCAATCTTTATGTCGAATAGTACAACAAAGAAAGAATGCATTAGAAGGAGATTGTTTGGCCTTCCATCTTCGTACAGACATTTTGTGGAGCAAGTTAGAGCTGGAATGGTTTTGTTTCTATTTGAATACGAGAGGATATTACCTTACGGCGTGTTTAAGGCATGCTCAGATGGTGCCATGAACCTTATTCCCAATGCATTCAGTTCATCTGGGAGACAATTTCCCGCGCAGGTATGGAGAACATATTGTCCTTGTGTCTTTTTCAATCCCTTTTTGAAAATAATAAAGGAGTAAAACACACTACCCGTAAAACCCTAGGTTGTGTCATCCTTCGATAAATTTTATGATGTGACCATCATTCCCAAGTTCTCTAAGAATCCAAGAAAAGAATGTCTTTGATTAACCATAAAAGCAGACATGGAGAAGAAAAAGGGAGAATAAAATGCACTCAATATCTCTCTTAAAACTTTTAACTAATCTCTTTAATTTTTAACCAATCTTTCATAACGTTACTAAAAAGAAATAGAAATGATTTCATCTTCGTAAAAAAATAGCTCCTGATAAAAAAAATTGTTTAGAGTTTGTTATTTGGCATGAAGTAGATTCGGAATGACTGACAGTTATGCCCTTTGTTAATTCATTTGTTTGAATATAGTGAAAATTGGAAAGAAATGGCAGTTTTTGCCATTATGCCCTTTGTTAATTTGCTAAATGAAAGAACTAAATTTTGGAAGAAGTTCCACATGTTTGTCAGGAATGCGTTAAATCTACTTCTCAGCATCATCTATAATGATCAGTATAATAGTAACGATTCTACCCCATGACCAACTAGACTCTGGTGGTACTCTACAATTTCTGGAACATCAACACTCCAGCCTCATTTCAATCTTCCACACCATTTGCCAAGAAATGTCTAGCTCTTGCACTCCGTAATCACTATTAAGTACAGAAGAGCAAAGCTTGAGGGGCATACTAGGAGTTACTTAAATTAGAAAAGAAAGAATAAAAGGAAAAGGAAAAATTCTGCTTTAAAGAGTTGATCTGAGTGGATTGATTAATCATTGCCACGAATTTTACTTTTGAGTTATCACTTTGTTTCTTGTGTCAATCAATGTGTTTAGGTCAAGTTCGACTCTATTTGGTTATGTAGTCCACTTTCTGAAGAAGAATTTCGTCCAGCTATTAAAGAAAATTACTTTTCAGCAAATAAGTTCTACTTTGGGCTGTCTGAAGAGCAGGTTAGCTCTTTTATTATTTTCATATCTTTGTAGAATAATTAGTTATATATGATAGAAGGGATTTTGTCTATGTTTTTTTGGTTTTGTAGGTTCACCAGCTTCTTTACTTGTTCAGTTTGAGGAAGTTAAAAGTTCAACCTCATTTGGGACAATTAAGTTGAAGTGAAGGTGAAAGAAGGATTAAGTTCAAAAATGGAAATGGAAGAAGGCGGTATATTTACAAAGGTAGGTTTATATTGAATGAGAGGACACGAGAAAAGGAACAAATTGTTGATGATCATATGCGAGAAATTTCAGGTTGTAACCTTGGAGACTCTCTTCAGTTTGCAGAAGATGAGTTACAGATGCATTACAGATTTGATAATAGGCCTTTTGGAGATGTCCCAACTAAGTGTACTGTGGACCGTTCGGGTATAGTCGAGGGTGATGATGGATACACAATGGCTGATAGGGCCAGAAATGGAAATAATGTGGATCTTGAGTTTAGACAGTCATCTAATCATCACAACAAATATATAATTGAGACAAAGTCTACATCGGCTCCCACAAGCCATCATCAAACGGAGTCACAAATCTCTGGCCAACCCTATTCAACACGTTACAAAGATACAATGGTACCAAGCAATCTTCTTTATGATGCTGATGTTCCTATTACTCGGGACTTATCAGTTTGTGTCAACAACAGTTCTAAACCAGTGCAAGAATATAGTTCTCATAGAAGTTATGTCACCTGTAGTTTTCCCTCTTTGAGTCACCTATCGCATACTTCCCATATGGAATCGATAAATAGGTGCCTGGCAGATAATTCTAGCATTCCTAACACTGTACATGGACCTGAACATCTAGGTAATCATGTTACAGAAATCCCAAGAACTCAATTATGCACGAGCCCTCTATTTTCAGAGCCGTCATCAACTCTTTTCCCATTTCCTGAAGGTGGAAATAGCGGGAGATGAAATAAGGTTCAGTCTGTCAGTTTAAGCCATTACCCTCACTCTAAGGTTGATCCTCGCGATATTGGATGTAGTGGGACAGCAGACAAGCTTCCATCTGTCAGTCTAAGCATTTACCCTCCGGTCCCTTCCTCTAATGTTGAGTCTGGCTATCATCTAGTATTAGGCAATCATGAGGATAAAATACCACAGTGGGAGAGCAATGAATCTCTTATAGCTAATGCTCCTTTCTCGGATCAGGATTTCAGTCAGTTGCAGCAACGCAATCGTTTTGAACCTAAAAGTAGGCAACGGCTTGAACATAATTTATTAAATCCTGATCTTGAATGTTATCAAGTATCTGAAAATGTGTTCTCTGAAGGTCAGACAAGGCATAGCATGTTTACAGATTCCACGAGTGTGTTTTCTGAGTTTAAAAGAAGAGAGAGTGTGTTTCTCGTTTATCTTTGCCTCTAATGAGTGATAATCATGCTGTTTCCAGGGAATGTGATTCTGATACTTATGCAGTGAATGAAGTCATGGAAATGTTGAACCGCAGTCGTTATCAATGGAATAAAATGAGAAAATCTAAAGAGCTGGTTCAACGTTTGGATAATGACGAAAAGTTAAGAAAAAGAACAAGTTTTTCCTATGAGTCAGTGGGGAATTCTTTTGATACAAAAATAAAGGCTCTTCAGTCAACTGAAGAAAATAGCAATCAAATTGCTGAACAGTCTCCATTTCTGGATTTTAAGCGGCGGAGTCGATCACACAAAATTCATGATGATCTCAAGACAAACAAATGTAGCAGAAGCATTGGGGATGGCTGTTTGCCAGGTGGACAACAAAAGAAAAGAAGGTTAATTCGGCCAAATTTTTGTAAGGATGAGCTATGTGAAGTCAGAGTTGTCAATGAAGCTATGTCCACAGAAGTATCTTCTCAAGAAAGTCATCCTTCTACAGAAAATACTGGTAGGACTGATGTTTCAGTGGAAAACAATGAAAAGACAAAGGACTTGCCTGGAAATATAGGATTATCTGATCTTATTCTCAAAGTCAATAACGAGAATGAAATTTTCGGAGAAAGAGTTTCAAATTGTCAAGTAGAGGTGGAAGCCAAGAGTATTGGGACTTCCATTGACGATTGAAAAGATTATGCCGGAGAACACCTTGGCTTTCCAAGCAATCCCGTTACAGTGTCTTGCAAAGATAGGATTTATGATGCTGAAAAATGCTCAGGTTCAGGTTCAGTGGCATTAATATTAGATTCTAATAACGCCAATAATTCTTCTATTTCTAGTTTGCAAGTTACATCACGTGAAAATATAAAGGATCAAGATGCATATGGTGATGCAAAAGACAATGAAAAAGAACTACCTAGTGTTTTTTTATCTTAATGAAGCATGTCCACTTAGTGGTGGGGCTACTATACCCAAGTTACAGGGGATCAGGGCTCAACAATCATGAAAGCAGAATCTCAAAACGACAAGCTTTTATTTTCAAGGCCAAATGCTGAAGAATTCCAGGTGCCCGCTGAAAGTTTTGAGTGCCTGAATATAGTGGAGTCATCTGGAGCAACCTGTGGTGGTGGTGGCATTAGGTTGGAGGCGGCAAAGGGTGGTGGTGGCATTAGGTTGGAGGTGGCAAAGGGTGGTGGCTCCCGTGGAGGCAGAGTCTGTGAAATGGATTCACATCAAGATGTTGAAAATAGGAGTGAAGTTGTTCCAGAAAGTAGTGAAATCATCATTTAGTGCAGAAAATATTGATTCAACTGATCAGGTTTTAAATCTTAGGAGTATGTATATAATGAAGCTGTTGTCTAAAGGTAGGCTCTTCTGTTTGCTTTAGAAATTTTTTGACTAGATAAGGTTTGTGGCATGTCTACCATTTGCTTAGAAGAGTTTACATTTTCATGTTCAGAAAATGTATGAGAGGTATTTTGGAGTAACTCCGACATTTAGGAGTACATTAATGGTACAACTACCTTGGTTTAGGATTAAAGAGTTTTTATCACTGAAGGCAGGATGACTTCTGGAATTTGTTTTGACAAAATATTATATTTTGCTTAATAAAACATGATTTTAGCATACTAAAATAAAGCAGATCGTTAGTGTTGTTTTACGCATCAAAACTGTAGAAAAACAAGCAGAACGACAAGAAAACTGCCGGATAGACAGAAAATTGGTCTTTGTGAAGTTCTACTTTCGTTAGAAAGTCTTCCAAGAGTTGACATACGAATTCGAGTTGGGAGATTAAAATGTAAACTCTATAAATCAATAAATAAAATTGAACTGCCATGAAATCTATTAGTGACAGAGATATATGATTATGAACAATGAAAGAAGCCGATGGAGGAGAAAGTTGAAGGTGGTGTCGGAAATTGAAATTAGAACCTTGTTTAGTTTCTAACAAACATGATTTTTTTTATAAGGAAATATTAAGTTGCTTCTCGTTACATTAGAGTCTAATAAAAATTTTTCACTAGATCCTGATCTAACACCTGACGTTGAGATTAATAAAATTTTTTCACTAAACTCTGATCTAACACCTGACATTGAGATTAATACTTAGTATACTATAATTTAATGAAGTATTTTGACTAGACTATGATCAATTTCAGTGAAATTCTTTTCAAAGAAACAACTGCCTTTTTTATAAAAAAATAAATTTCGCTAAAAAAATTTACTTAAGATAATATCTTCAAGGGTTTATCTATGATTAATTCGATCCAAGTGAAATGGGGTCTACTATTCACGCATGAACAATGTTGCACAACCCAACAAAGAATACGACACGACAGTTTCTTTCCTTTCTTTTTTTACCTGCAAGAGATCTAGAACAAGACTAATTTGACCACTTATATATAAAGCCTAAGCAAACTAGATAGAACTTAAACTATTAATTACTTTGCTGTTAGGTATCACGTTCACGTGAGAACAGAATTCAATTTTGTTGGACGTCTCCAACATAGTATAGTTGAGTATGATCATTTTCTCCGTCTTTTCTTAAGGTTGATGTATACGAGTGATCATTCTATTGACTTTTATTTACCTTAATAAAGAGTAAAGTTTATGGTCTCATGTTATTCAGTTATATAATGAGATAGTATATGTGACGTTAAACTCACATCTGTGCTATAGTTGAATAATTTTATTAGTTTGTAACACAACATTGATGCGTATATATAACATCAATCATCAATGATATGATTCATATTATGATTGATGAATGTAATTATACATATATCACTTAGATAATTTTTTTTATTTTAAAATTTTTAATTTAATTTTATCACATGCGCTCGCATTGATGAAACTAATATATAAAAAATGGTGTAAAAATAATTAAATAAGGTGAAAGATAAGTAAAACTTACCATAAATGAACTTAAGGTCACCATAATGATTGGGAATCAACATGGAAGAGCATGGAGAATGGGTCATGCAATGCTAGGGTTAGTAGTAGGGTACCCTATCTCATAAAATATGCACCTACTTCACCTCTTCTTATTGTGTCTTTGGAAGTATATAGAGAACCAAATTTAACCCCTGTTTGAAGGGCACTGCTGAGTGTTGAGGACCCCTTCTGTTTCTCTGACCATATTTTCACTTCATGTACTATCATTTTATTTAATTAATTCCAAATAAATAATATATGTAATTCAAGATTAGTGTCATTTCACATAGTACATTTGTAAAATCGAATATTTTTCATCCATTTGTGTAGATTTTTCTTTTGATTATTCCTATAATAAATTAAGAAATTAAAAAATGTTACCTTATGACATGACTTTTACATCTATACGGAGAAAGAGGAAAGTCTGTTATCATTAGTATGTGATCGTGAGTTTTTAAAATATGTTGAACATCATGATATTATCAACACATTTAAAGTACACTCACTCATATTTGAGTCACGATATTACATACTTACACACAAAAATAACGATTTTATAAAGAAAAGAAGATATAATAAGAGCAACAATTAATGACATCATATAACATAAGCTTAAAGTTTAAAAACATAATCTATAATAAACACATGTCTTATCTAATGAGTAGAGTTTACATATGTTCATAACTCCACGAAAAAAGTTCACATAATGCATTTTAAATATTTTCATACACATTAATCATACATGTTTCCTTATTCAAAATACACATCATTTCAGAACACACTAAATTAACAAATTCTCTTTTAAATATTTAAGTCAACGTTTTAAATTAATATAATTATGAGTTTAACTCAACCTAACAAAATGTCATGTCATTGTATACTGTGACTGAAAAAAATGACAAGAAAGAAAAAAAACCAAGCAAATAGGTTAATAATCTTAAACTACATTTGATAAATCCTTGGCGTCCACTAGGAAAAAGTAAGAGTTTCTCTGGTTTTTCTGGCGCGTAAATGGAGAACTCTCCCCCCCAAAAGAGAGAAAAAAAACTCCAAGATTTTCCCGCTAACTTTCTCGCGGACTGAAAAACCCATCAAAAGAATGAATTAATGCCAAGCGAAATGAGGTTTTAATTTTTGGGTTACTCGCACGAAGTGAAAAAATGACAAAAAATCATTTGTTTTTAAGCCTATGTTGTTATTTTTCATTAAAGAAAGAGAGTTTAATGGACTGTTTAAGAGAGTAAAGTAAAGAAAGGAGCTTTATTAGGTTTTTTTTTCTGGTAAAAGAAAGTGGAAAAACCTTCTGGGTCCCTTCTCTTTATTGCAGTCTAAATGTTGCTTTGAAGACCCACTTCGTTTCTTCATGGGTTTGCTGTAGGTTGGTATACTGAGCTCTCTGCGAACTATAATGAAGAGGTGAGCGGAAACCCAGTTGAGAGTTCTTGTTCGAAGAGGGATCTTGGTGAGAAAATACTTCATTTTCTGCTAATAGATCTCTGAAGGTTTATCTCGTTTGTTTCAGTCATTTGATGCATTCAATCAGATTTAAGACTTCATTGTTTCAGCGAGCATTGTCGTGTTTGTAAAACTTGATTGCGTGGTGCTTGAGATACTACATTTCGAAGATTTGCAAATTTTGGGGATCTTTCTTCCGGGTCTGTGTAGGTCTCTTTAAGTTCTATTGCTTCTGCTGCTGGTGATTGATGTTTGATGCTGTTGAAGAATGAGGTTTCTCTGTTTCAGTTTAGAGTCAGCAAGATATCTGCGTTTGTCAAATATAGTGAAACTTTTAGCACTTCGTTCTCTAGAACTGCAGATTTAGTCGACTATAGTCTCTTTTCACTCTATTTGAGGCTTCTAGTCCTTCGGTTTGCTTGAGTGAAGCTATTGGTATTTGGTAGGTTCAAGATGAAGCTATTCGGGCTTTTGGTTTTATCCCTCTTTTTCCTAACTGCAGTTGGGCAGCTCCCTTCACAGGACATCTTAGCTTTGCTTGAATTTAAGAAGGGTATTAAGCATGATCCAACGGGATACGTTCTCAATTCGTGGAATGAAGAATCGATCGATTTTGATGGATGCCCTTCTTCTTGGATTGGCATTGTCTGTAATGGTGGAAATGTTGCTGGAGTTGTCCTCGATAATTTTGGCCTTTCTGCTGATTCAGACCTGAGTGTGTTTTCCAATCTTACCAAGCTTGTGAAGCTTTCCTTATCGAATAATTCGATAACGGGTAGAATCCCGGATAATATAGCCGATTTCAAAAGCCTTGAGTTTCTCGATTTATCTTATAATCTGTTTTCTTCATCTTTACCACCTGGGATTGGTAATTTACCTAGCTTACGGAACCTTTCACTAGCTAGTAATAATTTCTCAGGCTCTATCCCGGATACAATCACGGGACTTGAATCAATCCAGTCCTTGGATTTGAGTCACAACTCGTTTTCTGGATCCCTCCCAAAGTCTTTGACAAAGCTGACGAATTTGGTATCTTTGAATCTCTCGTTTAACGGATTCACTAAGGGAATCCCAAAGGGGTTCGAGGTTATTTCTAGTCTCGAGATTCTTGACTTACACGAAAACATGCTCGATGGCGTTCTAGATGGGGTGTTTTTTCTTTTATCAACCGCAACTTACGTTGACTTTAGTAAGAACATGCTGATGAGTGCTTCTACGCAGCAGCATAAATTCTTACCGCGTATTTCGGAGACTATAAAGTATTTGAACCTGAGCCATAACCAACTTACCGGGTCATTGGTAAGTGGGGTTGAGCAAGCTGCATTTGAAAACTTGAAGGTGCTCGATCTGAGTTTCAATCAACTCTCCGGAGAATTGCCCGGTTTTAATTTTGTGTATGAACTCCAAGTCCTAAAGCTCAGCAACAACAAGTTCTCAGGGTTGTTTCCTAATATTCTTCTGAAAGGAGATTCTCTGGTTTTAACTGAGCTAGACTTGAGCGGCAATAATCTATCAGGTACACGATTTTATTCATATCTGAGTTGTATTTGATTATCCAAACAACTTATCTTATTCTTTTATTCATACTTCTGTATTTCATCTTTCAGGACCGATAAGTATGATAACGTCAACGACTCTGCGCGTTCTTAACCTATCCACTAATGGGCTCACGGGGGAGCTTCCGTTACTAACTGGAAGTTGTGCCATTCTTGATCTTTCAAAAAACGAATTCGAGGGAAATTTAAGCAGGTTGGTTAAATGGGGTAACATTGAATCCCTTGATCTCAGTCAGAATCATTTGACAGGGCCTTTCCCTGAGGTAAGCCCTCAATTTTTGCGGCTAAATTACCTCAATCTCTCTCGTAATAATCTTAATAGCTCTCTCCCGAGCTCTATCGTGCAATATCCAAAGCTTAGAGTCCTCGATCTTAGTTACAACTTATTAGATGGTCCTCTTTTATCAGAACTTCTGACCATGACCACTTTGCAAGAGCTTCACCTTCAAAGTAACTTACTAAGTGGTGATTTGAAGTTCTCCATTCCATCTGGAGAAACCAATATTCAGATTCTCGATATTTCTCGTAATCAGCTTACGGGATATTTTCCTGATCAGTTTAGATCATTAACTGGACTTCAAGAGCTCAATATTGGAGGAAATAATTTTTCTGGCTCTTTGCCAACTTCCATTTCTGATATGAAGCTTCTGAGCTCATTAGATCTATCTCAGAATCATTTTACAGGTCCCCTTCCGAGCAATTTTCCGAGCACTCTTCAATCGTTGAATGTCTCGTACAATGATCTTTCTGGGGTTGTCCCTGAAAACCTAAGGAAGTTCCCGAATTCTTCGTTTTACCCTGGAAATAGTAGGTTAAGCATACCAAGCGGTCCCAATGGAGAAAACAATGGGAGAGAAGGAAGTTCTAAGAGAAAGCCAATCAACACCATTGTCAAAGTAATTATAATAGTTTCATGTGTGGTTGCTCTGGTCATCCTCATTCTGCTCGCTATTTTCGTGCATTACATCCGTTTGTCAAGGAAACATCGACAAGAGCGTAATGTTACTAAAGACATAAGCAGACGTGCTCCGGTGAATCCCTCGGCCACCGGTGGTGGTTTGGTCGTTTCGGCGGAGGATCTTTTGGCTTCAAAGAAAGGAACTTCATCGGAGATTATAAGCCCGGACGAAAAAATGGCCACAGCTGTTACCGGTTTCTCCCCATCAAAGAACAGCCATTTGTCTTGGTCTACAGAATCCGGGGATTCTTTCACGGCTGAAAACCTCGCAAGACTTGATATTAGGTCCCCTGATCGGTTGGTTGGCGAATTATATTTCCTTGACGATACAATGACGTTGACGCCCGAGGAGTTGTCTAGGGCCCCTGCTGAAGTGTTGGGAAGAAGCAGCCATGGGACTTCGTACAGAGCTACGCTGGATAACGGGTCGTTTTTAACCGTAAAGTGGTTGAGAGAAGGGGTGGCAAAGCAGAGGAAGGAGTTTGCTAAGGAAGCTAAGAAGTTTGCAAATATAAGGCATCCAAATGTGGTTGGATTGAAAGGCTACTATTGGGGACCAACTCAACATGAGAAGCTTATTCTTTCAGATTATATCTCGCCTGGAAGTCTTGCCAGCTTTCTCTATGGTAACTTTTCTTCGCTCTTACTCTTACTTTTCCTCTTGATTTTCTTTTCTTAAGGTCCAAAAATCCCTTAGGCTCTATGTTTGGATATCATAAATCATGATGGAAAGGAAAAATCAATCATAAAGAATGTATTTTGTTTTGTTATCTTTTGCTTCAAAATGTGCATAACTTTCACGTGACTGCCGAGAAATCTTTGCAGATCGACCGGGAAGAAGAGGTCCGCCATTAACCTGGCCACAACGGCTCAAAATAGCAGTCGACATAGCCCGCGGTTTGAACTATCTCCATTTCGATCGCGCCGTTCCACACGGTAATCTCAAAGCAACAAACGTACTTCTAGACGGCGCCGATCTGAACGCACGTGTAGCTGATTACTGCCTCCACCGCCTCATGACGCAAGCCGGTACAATCGAACAAATTCTCGATTCAGGAGTCTTAGGGTATCGAGCACCAGAATTAGCCGCTTCAAAGAAACCATTACCGTCGTTCAAGTCTGACATCTACGCATTTGGAGTGATAACGCTGGAGCTATTAACCGGAAAGTGTGCCGGTGATGTGATAACCGGTGAAGAGGGAGGGGTTGATTTAACAGACTGGGTACGATTGAGGGTGGCTGAAGGACGAGGCTCCGAATGTTTTGATTCGGGTTTGATGCCGGAAATGAGCAATCCGGCAACAGAGAAGGGAGTAAAAGAAGTACTTGGAATTGCATTACGCTGTATTCGGTCGGTTTCTGAGAGACCAGGCATCAAAACTATATACGAAGATCTTTCGTCAATATAGTTCGTTCATTCGGCCGTCGTTGAATTTGTTCAGGTACTGTGCTGGGTTACGTTTAATATCTCGTTGGTCTTCCTCTTCCCGGTTTGAATGCTTCAGGTTTAACAGTGTAGTGTGATTAGATTAGCTGATTGTACCTACTAACCATTGGTGTGAAGGAAATGGAGTTTTTTATCAATGGATTTTCAACATTTCTAGTTGTTTTCTTATCAATTTGATAATGATTTTTCTTTTTTTGGGTCTTTCTTTCTCAGTCTAATGATAAACAGAGTGGAACTATTGCTCTGTTTCAACAGGAATCATGCATTTTCCTTTTGGCTTCGCATCACAAGACACACATATATGTATGTATATGTGTGTGTGTATATATGTATGTGTATGTATATATGCATATTATATATATTTATGTATATATATATTTATAAAGCTGGTAATACTTCAAATTACGCGAAGCGTCGCTCTCAACTATGTGTTTAAGTGTCCTCTCCTCCCAACATACCATCATCTTTATTTCCATGTCTTTTTGGGATTGAGCTTGTTTGTAACGCCCAAAAGTTTGATCTCAGCTGTTTGTTGTGATATGGACGGCCATATCAACTGATTTAGAAGTAAAAAAGAAGAAAATTTTCTTTTACTTGACATTTGATAGTTACGAGAGATCTAGGCTGTCTAGATCTGAATGGATGGCGTGATCTTCTGTCGTTGACTTTTCAATGTCAGGGATCTGTATTATAAAGAAATTAAGCTTTGATATTTGTCTTTTCTATACAAAGATAAATGAGTTGGCCAATGAAGTAGAGAAGACCTTGTAACTTATTTAGAAAATAGACTTTCCATCTCTATTGTTGGAATTATCTGTATAAAAACCATGTCATTTTGAGGTAATACATAAATAATGGAATTGCGCTTATTCTTTAGTCGAGAATCACAGGGAACCACAGGCTACTGCAAAATGAAGGGGGAAGCTAATATTGCAGTTGAGGATGAAGACTACACTGCAAATTTCACAACCATCTCTATAGTCTATGGCATTTTGTATTTTCCTTCTCTTGATCAATGTAAAATATTGGTATGCTATTTTCCTATGACCTTTGTTCATTTACACTCTGACTTCTGACACTCTTATGTCTACTAGCTGGTGTTCTGTAAAATGTTACGTTAAATTGCTAGCACAAGATAAGTGGGATTTCGGGCATACATTTTGTTTTTTTTTTTCAGATGTAAAGCCCTGCGGAACAAATTTAGAAGAATAATTGGTAGGTTTATGTTAGATTACTAATATGATAATGTTTGCTGTTTTAGCTCATGTAATTATCATAAAATGCTCTGCTAACTAATATAAACTATGTAATTAATCATTGTACCCTTCTTTCTTTTTTTGTGAAAGTTATAAATTCTAAAGTTATCATTTAAAACCTTTAACTTGAATGTAATTTATCATGAATTTGTTAAGTAAAATTATATATGTAAGTCATTGTTAACATAAAACATACTAAAAAGAGAGACAAAAAAAAGATTAATGAAAAAAGTTTATATCGCTTCTCTATCCTCTCTCCTCCAGATCTATTATGCTATTGTTAGCAAAAAGGTAGAATGACACTCATTATGATAAATGATTAGTTTGAACATATCATATTACTTGATACTAATACTTCAAAACTTAATCAACGTTAATATAGAGACGTTAAAATAGTAAATTATTTAGTAACTTGCCAAAATTAAAGTTTTACATCTATTTGTTTCTAGTACGTTACAATTACTGGAACATAAGTATTTCCAATAGATAACATTATTTTTGGATCTGCTTCAACTTGTGCGCCTTGCTTCGTCGGAGGAAAAATATTGGTGTTAAGGGCTTCGTGATAGAGGTTTATTTGCTTATGCCTTGACTGGTCGCCAGTTTTATCACCTGTGGTGGCCGCCTCGGACCTAACTGGAGTTAGGACCTACCCCCCATCGAAGTGAGGATGGCTGCTTCTTTGTTCATCTTGCGTTATCTCCTTGTTTTTTCAATCTTGTGGATTTGTTTGAGGTCCTGATTTACACGCTGGCCGTGACAGACGAGGCTGTATGTCCCGGGTTCTGCAATTGCTGAGGCTGCCTGGTGAGGTCACTCGTTTGGCTGTGCTCAATTGCTGAAAGATGTCTGAATCAGATATGAGTTACTCGATGTACAAGTTGCCTGTCATGTGACACACGAGGTTGTATCTCATGGGTTCTACGATTGTTGAGGCTGCCTGGTGAGGTCATTCGCTTGGCCATTTTGAGTTATTGGTCGTCGTGTTGTTCTTGATTTTGGTTGTACGGTTTATGTGCGATTAGGCTTGTTAGTGTAGTTTATTGTGATGCACCTTGGTTTATTTTTGAGGTGATTAGCTAGGTTAGATAGTGTAGGCTAATAGTAGGCTGCAAAGTTGTCAGGATCGCGATCCAGATCACACGATTCTACGATCATACAAGGAGTGAATTATCTGGATCGCACGCAAGAATATATTTTTTTGCAGGATCGGGCTGGGATCATGATCAAGATTGTGGGATCGTGTGGGGTCGCGATCCAGCACCGATCCCGGACCTCATCTGATTTTTTTGCTTGGGTCGGGCACGGGCTACTCATGGGTCACAAACCCACCCTTTCTCTTCAAAAAAACCTTTTCTCTTGAAGTCTCGCGTCTCGCCTCCTGCAATCTTGCTTCTTTCCTTGTTCCTTCCCGCGGGCCGATTGACCATTTTATCCAACATCAAGGTTTCCTCTCTCTCTATGTTATTTGTGTTATGTTCCACGATTCACAGTTATTGTTTGTGTTTTTTTCTAGTTAATTTGTGTTTTTCTCTTTGTTTCGGATCATAATTTTTTGTTATGTTTTGAATCTGGCTGGACATCAAGCTAAATTGTGGTTTTGTTCTTAATCTGTATATTTATCTTTTATGGTTTTATTTTGTGGTTTTGTTCTTAATTTGTATTCTTAATCTATTAATTTATTTTCTTAATATGTATATTTCTGCAATTCACCGCTTATTAGAGTTAATTAGTGTTTTAAATGAGTGGGTATGGTAATACAGATTAAGACATAGGGTACCTAATGAGTACTTGTAAATTGATGATTAACACTAGATTAATACAGTTTATACCAAATGGGTCGTGGGTCAGGGGTACGCGTAGTGTGTCGTGGGTCGGGGGTCGAGGGTCTGTGCTGTGTATCGTGGGTCGGGGTTGGATCAGGCCAGGGTCTGATTTTGGTCTGGCTCTTGCTCGGGGTGGGGCTCGGGGTCGGGTTGGGGTTTGTGTATGGGCCGTGAAAGAAAGAAATTAAATGGGTACCCAATCCTATGTATATATGTTCTGTATTAGTTAGTATGAAGACCGTACTTGTGATGAATGCCAATATCCATGTGTAAATATATCTGATTAAAGGTGTTGACATTGTTCTTGAACGTAAATATTTATTGAACATTGTATCAATTGTAGTTTTGTATACTTTAAGTTGTAAATAAATATTTATTTAATTTTAGTTGTGTAAATAAATATTTGTTCGAGGGCGGCAAGATTTGGATTTGTTAATCTTGGGGTGTCTAAATCTGGTTTGAGAGAGAGTGAGGATTTTGGGAAAAGGTGAATATCTTTTAAAAATTAGGAGACAAAAGTTTTGTTTCAGATTTGTAGGGAGAATGATTGTTTACGAGTGAGAACGATTTGCTTTAAAAGAACTAAGAAGAGAAAAAGACTTGTATTTAATGGATCTAAATACTTTTTGTTGTATTATATTAATCATTTTTTTGGTTTTAAAATATAATAAAACTACATTTACGGTATATTAGCTTTTTTCTTCCTCTAATTTCATTCCTCCTTACTGGTTAGGTGGACCAATAGATTTTTGCCAAATATTATACAAATACTTAATTTTTTCCAAATATTATACAAATACTTAATTTTTGCCACAATTTAAATTATAGTGGATCCCACAAATTTTTTAATTAACGCTCATTTTTATTTGAAAAAAATATTTTTTAATATTTTTATTTTCTCCCTTAACTTATTTCATTGATTCATAGATTGTTGGGATTTTTTAAATTATTTCTTATTGCTATTTTGCTTTTTTTGCTTTTTGGAATTTTCGATATCATCAATTTTCTATTTGAGAATACTTTAAATTTATTCACAATAGGGATGAAATATTTATATTTTATATTTATGTTATCATTTGGAATTTTATTCTATTTATTTCTTATTGCTATTTTGCTTTTTTCAATTTTTGGAATTTTCGATATCATCTATTTTCTATTTGAAAATACTTTAAATTTATTCACAATAGGGATGAAATATTTATATTTTATATTTATGTTATCATTTAGAATTTTATTCTATTTATTGCTTAATTTTACTTACGACAGAGATAAGTATAGAATAATTTCGAACCAAGGATGAAAATTGGAGCAAAAAGTGATTTAAAATATTTTAAATTAAGAAATTAGAAAAGAATAATAATACCCAAAAGTAAATAGTATAAAAACAAATATTTGTCTAGCATTTTAGGGAAAGTAATGAAAGTAAAAATAATAGGTAAAATTCTTTCCCAATAAAACAGCATTGATGATAAATATTTGTTAATGCGATCCACTATAGTTTGAATAGTGAAGTAAATAAAATAATAGTTAATATGTGACAAACAATCATTGTGTTAGAAATAAAGACTATCTTTAATTTATTATTGAGTCGGGTACACAGAAATTAAGACTATCTTTAATTTATTATTGAGTCGGGTACACAGAAATCAAGACTATCTTTAATTTATCATTGAGTCGAGTCCCTACCCGATACATCTATAGAATGTAGTTTGTCGGGATTTTAAACAATGTCACATTTGCTTTAAATACTGATCAATCTGCCAATGTTAAGTTGAATGGAATTAAACCATATATTAATTAGCAGTTCTACAATGTCACATTGTCACTTTTGAGAGTACCATGTTATGGTTCACATATCTATATCTTGAATCTGTTAAAAGTACAATTTTAAGTAAGTTATTAGGGGTGAGAATTTTGACACCAAACCGAATAAAACATGATCGATTCTTTATTCAAATTCGGTTCAGTTTGAATTGAAAAATTATAGAACCCTAGTTTCAAATCCATTTAAAATTTCAACGATTTTCAAATCGAACCAAAACAATAATTTCTTTTATATATAACTTCATATTAAACCGAGCCGAACCGAACAAAACATTGATTTTAATATTATTTTTTAATAATATTATCAGAAAATAATTTAAAAAAATAATTTTTGATTAATAATATCAAACCGGAGAACGGAACCGAACTGAACTTAAACTCACGGTTCGATTCTTTTCTCATGAACGGTTTAGTTCGGTTCGACATAAGGTCGAACTTTGAGCTTCGATTCAGTTTGATTATTGCCCAAATAACCGACAACCGAAACGATTACAATCCTATAAGGTATTGTTGACAATAACATATTAAAATGAGAGAAAGTGATAGAGAAAAAAAAGAAGAGAAAAGGTCTTCTCTTCTTCATTCTCTGATCATTTTCTTTTCACTTAATATGTTACCATTAATAATAACACAGACTGACTAACTGATAAGTGATAAATAATTTGTTTAAACATATCACGTTACATGATTACTAATACTTTAACTTAATCAAGCGTAGAGAAAATAAAATAATAAACTATTTAGTATCTTGTCAAGGGGAAGGAAAAAACAAAGAAAGCGAGAAAACATAGAATTAAAAGATAACTAAGATCGTTTAACGTGAACTTGATTGGGTTTGATTATTTATGTGCCGAACGCAAGAAATAACCACGTTAAGCCAACAATCAACTTAAACGTCCGGGCTCCAACGATTCTGCTTGTTGTTGTGTTCGTGTTGGTGTCTACGTTCGTGCTTGAAACCCGAGTTCCATATCCCGATCGATTTGAAATTGACGATACATCTTGATCACATGTAAATAAAAAAAATGATAGCAGAAAGCCAAATAGTTTTTTTAAATGCCAAATTTCATTAACCGAGAAGAATAAGGTCTACAACACAAGGAGGTTTATATAACCCATCTAGAACATACAAGGCTGTGGCCATTCCAGAAAGACATCTGCAACTCTATTACTAGATCTAGGTACGTAAGAAACAGTACATGAAGGAAATTGAAGAAGATCCTTAATGCTATTGATTATAGCACCATGATCAGCTAGGCAGGATTCTATAGCCTCAATTAATGTCCTTAACTATTGGGCTGCAGTCGGATTCTATAGCCTCAATTGGAAGATCGTGTAGGACAGTAAATGATAATCCTTCGAAAATTACCAACGCTTCTAAATTGAGGGAAGAAAGCTGATTAGGGAGAAATTTAGACATGGCAGCTACAGAGTTTCCGTTAGAATTACGAACTATAATCCCCAAACCTATTGCTGAAGCATCCACGTTCATTTTGAGCTTTGATTCCGGTGAGGGATCCAACGAAGCTCAGGGATGGAGTTAGATATTGAAGTTCCTTGGATTGGTCCCGCCGATTGGTGATTTCTCCATTCATTGAGAAAGTCTTAAGGCATTCGTGAGAATACTTAAACCTCTATAAAAGGATTTTCCATGTGATTATTACAGTGATTCCAAATGTTCCAAGCTATTATAGCCACTTCCGAAACCTGCTGTGAATCCAGCTTCAGTAATTTAGCTACAATTATTTCAGACATGAAAGAGGAGTTTGATACCTGCAAAAATGTAAACCTTTCATCTGAATTTCAAATCTCCATGGTAAATGGGCATAAGAACATGGCATGGACTGAAGTGTCCTCACCACAAAGAGGGCAGTCCCCTCTAACTTTGATTCCTTTCTTTGAAAGGTTAAAAGACGATGGAATAATATCCCAAGAGGCCCGCCATAGGAAGAGCTTTACCTTTGGAGGGATCTTTAGGCTCCATAATTTTTTCCACCAAGGTTCTGGTCCATAGCCTGAGGTTGAACTCATAGGCTTCTTTAAAGAAAGCGGCAAGATGGTATCCACTCGTTACTGTATAAGGGAATGCTTAGGATGGCCGTGACAACAGCTTCGGAAAAGGCTTGCTTAAGCTTAGAAACCTCCCAGCAATTATTGGAAATGAACTCACTTACTTTCACTTCTGCAAAGGAGGGGCGGCAATAAAATGGTTTGAATGAGTATTCTCTTGGAATCCAGGCTGCCTTAGAGGCCGAAATGGAGAGACCATCTCCAACCCTCCATCTACTTCCTTTAACCAATATTTCCCTGCCCCAAAGTATAGACCTCCATGTATACGAGAAAGCTTGTTTAAGAGGAGCGGAAAGAAAAAGGGAAATTAGGAAAATATTTATCTTTCAGGACTTTAGCCACTGCAGAGTTTGGATTGTGGATGATCCTCCAACCCTGTTTAGTTAATAAAGCTTGATTGAAGTCAATGAGGGATCGGAAGCCCAATCCTCCTTTGGATTTGGGGAGGGAGTTTTTTCCATGAAAGCCAGCATAAATTATTCCTCGATGCTGTCTGTATCCCCACCAGAAATGATTGACCAAGGAATTTAGATCCTTGCAGAAAGAGATCGACAATTTAAATACTCACATAGCATAAACGGGGGTGGATTGAGCTACAGCTTTTATTAGAATTTCCTTTCCCCCAGCAGAGAATTATTTCTCTTTCCAACTCTGCAAGAGGGACCAAAGCCTGGTTTTTATGTTAGCACAAAACATCTGCTTATTTCTTCCCGTAGAGGAGGGGAAGCCAAGATAAGACTCATGGCAGGGCAAGATATCAATATTAATTAAATCCTTCAGTTTCTCTCTAATATGCATAGGGGTATTTGGACTAAAGGAGAGAACTGATTTATCAGAATTAATGGCATGGCCCGAAGCCAAATTTGATGCTGGAAAACCCCTTAGAAGAGGATTAAAACTCAAAATCCCGGACTGGGATAAAGCTATTTGGCTGGATTTCAAATATGAGAAACGTCTTGACTTCTGTTATAAATGTGGGCTCCTGTGCCATATAATGAAGGATTGCTTCAATACATCTAATGTTATTGATAATGCCCCCTTACCTTATGGACCTTGGTTAAAAGCAGGAGACCCTCTACAAAAATCCCCATCTTCGTCCCCCAAATCTAGTGAACCCAATTCATCCTCTGGTCCTCAGTCCAGACCGGAAAATATTACAAGTTCAACTGGGGCAGAAGGTTCTAACTCAATTACGGAACTCTCCAAAGGGAACCCAAAGATCCCCACAAACTCTAATCTCCAAAATTTACGAGACAGCAACCAAAGAGGAGAGCTACGGGACAGCTTACCTCTAACTAGAGAAACCCCAAACAAGAATAAGACTAGTGGGGAAAACCCACACACTGCAGATTATGGACATTTCTGAAAGTAATTCCCACTAAATTTAAAGATAACACCTTGCCGGGATCAATTTGGATTGATGAATTTGGATACAATATTGACTTAGAGAAAGACATGCAATTTTCGGCAATAGCAAATATTATGATGTGAATTTTCGGTAATTTGACATATAAAGGTATATGTGCAAATTCCGTAATTAATATATATGGGAAGGTAATAGGGTTGCATCCCTAACACAATGTGTGATTATACATAGCAGAAAAGAGTTTCCCACCCTCCCCCGCTTGCCGCCGAAATCCATATAGGAGAAGGAAAAATTTGATTTTTATTATCCAGTTGTTTTGAGAGCCCACACTCAATTCCTGATCAACATCCAATTGAGATATACTTGTGAATCTTATGAGTGGTTGTTGGTGTGAAAATTACTTGAATTCCTACGAAGAACGATGAACGCGAGACGATTAATAGGATTGCACCAAATCAGAATTTCTAGTATAAATCATTTCTACCTTTAGTAAATATGTTTAATTAAATATGTATGATCGTAAATATGGTTTTAGAATTTTTTTTATATTCCATCCACCAACCGTTCGTGACTTAATCATTTTTCTTTAACTTTTAAAACCCGATCCAACAATCCGATCTCGCCGTACTTATTTCTTCTATGTGCTCAAGATCTCTCAGCCATGGTCGACCACTTTACATCCTATGGCTCCCTCACATGACCGAAGATCTCGCAAGACACAGCCTGAGGAGATCTTGCACTTATTTTTTGTCGATGATAGCTTTCTTTTTCTGGATAGCTACTGAAGAGAACTGCAGGCTCATCAAAGCCATTCTAGCTGAGACCGACCCCAACACCCACCCTCAGGGTTTTCCTCTACATCAATAAACTGACCAATAGCATTTCTAATACGGGCACCCAGATTTTTGGTCATAGACAGAATCGGTATATTGTAAAATTGAATCCACACATTAAAATTAAAGAGGATTACCTCAGTTGGGGATTGGCGACCATCAACCTCGCTGATCAGAACGAGGGATTCCTCGAAGTGCCACGGTTCGTTGGAGAGGCCCTCTGTTTATCTACGGCATGTTTGAATAGGATCAAGAAGAGCTCGTTACCTATTTCTTTAAAGATTGCTCCTCTGGACTGCTTCCAGACTTGAAGCATGGTGGTCTTGAAGGCATGCTTATTGAAGCTTCGACGAGAATGGACTTTAGCAAACAGGACCAGTGCTGGGTTGAAGGATTCTCCGATTGATTCATTGGCCACCTCTAGAGTATCTCCCTCTTTAGGAGTGAGGGAAAAGGTACTCCATAAACCTTCTACAACATCCTTGGTTAGAACAGTTTTCTGGTTGTGTGAAATCTGTAGGTTGAGCGCCAATGCGAGGAAGAAATGGACCCGAAAGGAAAGAAGCTTGTACAGATGGAAGATATTGGAGAGAATACGCTCGATCGAGTGAGGAAAAGGATGGATTTGGGGAAGAAACCCTTACTCTCCTTCGAGAGATAGAAGCTCTCATTTCGAGAGAGAAGTTTTTGCTCGCAGAAAGCTAAATAATTACAATTATGAAGATTAGGACATAGATAATAATTCTGGTAATGTATAATATATCATCATCAGAGGTCGAAAAAAATTTAAGAAATCATATATTTTACTCAATATTTTATTTATTAAAAATAATAAAAATAAAATAGTTTAGATATCACTTCAAATCAGTAATAGAATTACTGATTTTTTGGAATAAATCATTGCACTTTCATAACACCTATAACAATTTGCACTAAAGTAAGTTAAGAATAAAAGTTCATGTATGTGTTTGACTTAATATAACTTCTCAAGTGTATTCATACAAAAAACTAAATTTAATAATAAATATATCTCATTATTTTTTATACGTGAATGCGACATAATGACTCGTGCAATACACATGCTACTAAAATTTATATGTATTATGTTTATTATAAATGTTGATAGTTATTCAATACTTATTGTGTTTTGTGAAAGTAGATTTTGACAATCACTCTTTAATTAATTATTTCTAGTTACATTCGATATTTTGTGAACCGTAGTTAAATCTACGTATTAATCAATATGGTTACAATATGAAATGTACGTTCAAAAAGTGGTGTACGCTAAAGCATATTGGAGATGAAGAAATACTGTAAGAAAACTCATAGAAAAAGCAGAATTTCTTCAAATCACTAAATGAATAAATCATCTCCATTTATAGAATAAAACTGAAACACTAACTTAATTTTCAAAATTTCATGACAAATTTAATAATTTAAAGGTAAGATAATTTTGAAATATTTTACTTTATAGATAAAACAAAAAGATATTCGAGCAATGAGAAATATCATTAATTGAAAGTGTATAAATTAAGTTAAGCAATCACCAATATAAACAATTAAGCAAAAGCTAAATTTCGATAGTAAAATATTCCTTACTATTATTATGTATTTTATCATTGTTGTTGTTAAACTATTTTACATGGAGAATTTTCAACGTAAATCTATTGAAAAAAAATCTAAGTAAATCATTTTTTGTCCAACTATCCATCTGTTCAAATTCACAAAACCGTATTAATTATTGGACAGTAAATATAATTGATAATATTTAGTTAATTAATTAATTAAAAGTGACAATGAATGAGAGAGTGGCAAATGCAATTTTTGTTTGATAGGAAAATAAAAAAAATATGTAGACATAACTGTCGAAAAATGATTCTCACATTTTTCTCACTTTTAATATATTATGAAAAAAATTTCACCGACACCCCCTACGATTTCAGAAAATGGCACTCACACCCCATTTAAGTTTATAAATACCACTCACACCCCCTATAATTTTTAAGTATGGATACTCACACCCCTTAAAGGGTGTAACTCCGTTAACTTGACACTAAATTTACCTAAATAACCCTACTTTATCTAAAATCATCAAAAATAAAATGGGAGAAAAGTACTTGGGTTTTTTGCAAGATTGTACCTCAGGAAAATATATTTTATAAAATTTTGTGTACTCTCCTAACCCCGGGCCCACATTCTCTTCACATTTTTTTTTATTTTGTTCTCATTGCCCTTTTTACACATTGGTTCACCATCTTTCTCTTTATCTTCCATCTTCATCTCTCTCTCATTTTTTCAGAAACTCATTTCTTATAAACCCATTTTCATTTTTTATTTCTTCATGCTTCATTATTTCATGATTTTATAACTTTTTCAGTTTTTAATGAAGAAAAAAGTAGTGGACAATGGGTACACGATGGCTGCATGATGGTAGTGTAGTTTTTTTAGGTATTAGGTCCATCGAAGAAAAAAGTAATAGGTTTTATTAATTTTTTTAGGTCTTGTTAATTTTTATTTTGTTAATTTTGAGAGAGAACATGGAGAGAGAAAGACAAAACGCAGAGCTTAGAGAGAGAGAGAGAATGTCGAGAGAGAGGGGGTACAATACGCCATTGTACTCATGGTGTAGACTATAAGATGACTACACGATCATTATATAGTCACCGTGTACTATACATGATCGTTGTATAAGCATCGTGTACACATGTAATATAATTATTTAAATATTAATAAATATGAAAGTTGAGTGTTAAAGAAAAATGATTTGACATTTGATTTGATGTTGTGTAAGAAAAATATTGGGGGGATGAAGAAAAAGTAGTGGGCAATGGGTACACGGTGACTACACGATCACAATGTAGTGATCGTGTAGTGTACATGATGACTACACGACGATCATAGTGCAGCCTTCGTGTAGACTACACGATGACTACACGACGATCATAGTGTAGCCTTCGTGTAGACTACACGACGATCGTGTAGACTGCACGATAACTAAACGACGATCGTGTAATCATCGTGTATCCATGACCCACAATTCACTTAGTTTTTCTTTATTCCTTCCCCCAATACTTTTCTTATACAACATCAAATCAAATGTCAAATCATTCTTCTTCAACACTCAACATCCATATTTATTAATATTTAGATACATATATAAAATTAAATATATTTCATGTGTATTGTACACGATGTCTACACGACGATCGTGTAGACATCGTGTCATCTACACGATGATAGTGTAAACATCGTGTCATCTACACGATGACTACACTATGATCGTGTAGCCATCGTGCATACTACACGACGACTACGCTGAGATAGTGTAGTCATCGTGTACTCATTGTCCACTACTTTTTCTTCATTCTTCCTTCAACACTTTTTTTACACCACATCAAATCAAATGTCAAATCATTATTCTTCAACACTCAACCTTCATATTTATTAATATTTAATATTACATGTGTAGTGTGCACGATACCTACATGATGATTGTGTACGCTACACGATGAATGCACTATGATCGTGTAGCCATCATGTACTCTACACGATCCGCGATCATTTTCCCATTGCTCACTACTTTTTTTTCATTCTTTCCTCCAATAATATTATTACACAATATCAGATCGAATGTCAATTCATTCTTCTTCAACACTCAACCTCCATATAATATATAAAATTAAATATATTACATGTGTAGTGTGCACGATGCATACACGTAATTGTGTAGACATCGTGCATGTATCGTGTAGTCGTGTACCCAAAATTAGCAAAACCCATCAAAATTAATAAATCCTATCAAAATTAACAAAATTCACTAAAATTAGCAAAATTCATTCTCTCTCTACAGTTTCTTTCTCTTAAATATGAGCAAAAACCAAAATTAACAAAACTCATCAAATTGCGGCCAATATTCTCATCCATTTTCCATCAAAATTTTAAAAATAAAATTATAATTTTAGCTCTCAACTTTTATTTTTTAGAAAATAAAAAAATTATAAAATCATGAAGCAAATGAAACATGAAAAAATAAAAAAGGAAAATGAGTTTCTAAAAAAATGAGAGAGAGATGAAGATAAAAAATGAAGAGAGTGTGTGAACTAATGTGTAAGAAAAATAATAAGCCAAAAAGAAGGTAAAATTTGAAAGGAATGTGAACACGAAATTAAAGTAATATGAGTACTAAATGAGGGAGTACACAAATCATTGAATGAGTATAATTTTATAAAATATTTTTTCGCGGTCTTAAAAAAACCCCAAAGCACCCTGTGAAACCCATTCCCTTCCTTTCCTCTACAACAAACCGAATCAAACACAACGAATGGAGAACAGATTCCTACAAATCACACTGAATCAATCAAATCCACACCCAACTGACGTCAATGAACGCAAAAAAAAAACCAACAAAAAATTCTAGTTTGTTGAAAGATTCAACACCCAGAAATATGCGAAAAGAATTCAACACCCAGAAATATGCGAAAACATTCACCACCCAGAAAATTAATTGCACAGAAGGATAATAAGAGAGAAAAATCAAACTGAAAGATTTTCTATTTTGGATTTATGAGTTTACTGAAAGATTTTATATTTTTGGGAAATGGGAGACTTCAGACTTGACTAAGCTCTCCGTCTCCCTCTCTCTCTCTCTCTCTCTCTCTCTCTCTCTCATTCACTCTCCTCCCTTTGTCTTGATCACTAGCTCCAACCTCTTCTTTCTCTTGATCTTATTTTTGTTAATCGCTGCATCATCCCAGCACAAGACTTAGTTCAAAGTTCCATGGTTGGTTTCCGTCGACCTGGTTTCGATTAATTTTGTTTTCCAATCGATTTATCCGCTCTAAGATTTCGATGCTCATTTGTGAACCTCTTTTCTTCACTCTACTAGTCTCCAATTTGGTCCTTTTGTGCTTGCGGTCAGGCCCTACCAGAGATGGTCTTCGTAGAAAGAAAGAGTTTTTTAATTCTTAGTTTTGCTAAAACTGTTAGTTGAATTTGGATTTAACGAAGGAGACAATTGTCTTTTAAAAATGTTTTACAGAAAATGTAACAAATGATTTTAGTGTTATACTTTAATACAATAAAGAATGTGAATGTTATTTATAAACTTAAGTAGGAGTGTCACTCACTTGCTAGGCATTCTAAAAACCCATGTCAAAGTTGGAAAAAAATAAAAAAAAATTGTAAGAAGGCAATTTTAGAAGAAGAGGATATTCTAACGGCTAGTTGGAGGATCACCGTTGGATCAGAGTCAAAAGCACGCTCCCCGATGCATTCACAAAGCTTCTTCCTTCCTCCATTTCTCTTTCACTTTCTCTGTGTCTCTGTACATTTGTGGCTGAAGCCTGAAGTGTGAGCTTCGGACGAGAAAGACAAATGAACTTAACCATGAACATCTTTAAGAAGAAAACCTCTCCCAAGGGTATAACTCTCTCTCTCTCTCTCTCCCCCCTCTCTCACTCTAGAATTTTGATATGGTGGCTTCTTCGTAAGTTGATTACAACTTTTGCGTTTGTACTTTGTAATTTTCAGCAAGCGGAATGAAGATCCCTAAATTTCTATGCTCAAAAGTTTTTTACTTTTCCTCGTTTTCTTTTTAATTTCGTTTCATTTCTTTAATATTTTTTTTCTGTTTGGGTAATGGGAAAACGTAGGTTTATTCTGTACTGATCCTTGACATAGATTCCGTATTCATGTCATATGCGATTTAGGAATTCGACTTCCATTTTTTGAAACTGTTTTTCCCCTAAATGACGATCAATAAAAGTGGGATCCAGTTTTCTTCCTCTATATGCTACTTCTACTCGATCGAGTTCGATGGACCTGATACACAATCTATGTTCTTTGGCAGAGGCTTTGCGCACCAGCAAGAGAGAGATGGCTGTTGCCACCAGAGGTATTTCTTCCATTTTACTTCCGGCTACCTCTCTGCCGATGTAAACTAATTTCTTGGAGCAGATTGATTTTAACTGCTGCTGTGCTAGCCAAATTCTGAGATATTCAAATATATACATGCTCTAATATAGTTCCTCCTCGAAGTAAATATTATGCGAAAATTCACCATTTTTCTAGCTTTATCTCCCGCTTTAAAGTATAAACTATCATAGCATGAGAGGAAAATGCCTTTCTTATGATTTTATATTGATCATAGTAGTTGATCGTGTGGCTTCTCTCGTTTACCTTTGTTTTGTAGGTATCGAACGAGAGATATCATCTCTTCAATTGGAGGTGTGCCAAAGACTCTTTCCTATCTTTTCTTTTATACTTCTTATGTAAGTCTGTTCACTTGTATATCTTGTGCCTAAATTTACTATTTTGAATTCAGGAGAAAAAACTTGTGGCAGAGATAAAGAAAACTGCTAAAACTGGAAATGAGGCAAGTTAGCTTACACATTGAATCTTAGATGTAGCTCTCACCTGCTCCACCAATCTAGAATCTTAGATGAATGACAGATTACACATTGAATCTAAGCATGAATTCATGCTATCTTTACGATTGAACATCTGTATGATCATGCTTTGAAGTACTATGATGCAAGTTAATCTCCCATGATATTGAGGCGTTTCTGTTGTCCAATATGATTAGAAAGTAGCATGCCCCTTCTGATAAACAGGAATTCAAGTCCAATTATATGAACCTTAGTTCTTTTGTCTAATCTTTGTTACTATTTGGAGTTACTACTATCCAGGCTGCCACCAAAATCTTAGCTCGCCAGCTTGTTCGTCTACGTCAACAAATAACTAATTTGCAGGGGAGTCGTGCCCAAATCAGAGGTGTAGCTACCCACACACAGGTCCCTATTTGTATTGGCTTAAAGGATTATCAAAATAGGACACAACTGTTGGTCTAAGTAATTGATTTTTTCTTCCTTTTCTTTTACATTTGCAGGCACTCTATGCTAGTACATCAATTTCTACTGGTATGAAGGGTGCTACTAAAGCAATGGTGGCAATGAACAAGGTATGTTTTTTAAAAGTTGAGCTTTTTTAAGCAGTCATAAATTTCACAATCCAATTTTTGAGATATACTGTCTTCAACATTTGATGCTATTTGGATGAACTGAAACTTTGCAGATAACTAAATTTATATATATTATTTTGTGAAGTTCACTAGAAAGTTCTGCACAAACAAAAGTAATGACTTTACTCGCGGTTGCTTCGCTATTTAGTTTATAAAACCACTCTTAGTGATATGAGTGTCATTGGGTATGAGTGTCATTGACCTGACATATGCAAATTGCAAATTGATGTTACTGTGATATGAGTGTCATTGTGTAAAGTGATCAAAGTGGATTATTTGACCTGAAATTTATCTTGATGTTCGATCTGCTTCTCTTTTTCAGGAAATGGCACCTGCAAAACAGGCTAAAGTGATCAAAGAATTTCAGAAGCAGTCCGCACAAATGGATATGACGGTAATTCTTCCTCGTATGATTTTATTTTGTGATTATCTCTTTAAGAGATGTTCTGTCAGTGTCAAATAATTAGTTAACGTTCAAATGCATAATTCCAAATGTTGCAACTTCAATTTTTTTCTGGACTTGATGCTTAATTTCATTTTGGCTTTTTTCTATAAAAAGTCATTTTGGGTTTTGTATGTGGATATACCAAGCATTTTCCATACCGTGTATTATTACATCTCCAAACTTCTAATGTACAGATCGAGATGATGTCAGAGTCAATTGATGAAACTTTGGACAAAGACGAAGCTGAAGAGGAAACAGAGGAACTCACTAACCAGGTGAACTATTAAACATCTCTTCTTAAGATTCTCCAATCCCCCAAAATTTCCTGGCCTTGTTCTGATAGTTGTTTTCTTGTCAGGTGCTTGATGAGATTGGTGTGGATATTGCATCTCAGGTTAGTCTTTTGTTAAAAGAGCTCATGCTTCAATTTCTCATTTTGAAAACAAGAAGCAACTGTTTGAAATTCTGACTGATTCGAAAATTGTTAACAGTTGTCATCAGCTCCGAAGGGCCGGATTGCATCAGGAAAACCCGAAAGTACTGTTATCAGGTAAGTCTACCTATAATTATCTCACTGTATCGGATGAGTATTTTTGTTATATCCAGTTAATGATGGTCAGTTCTATATTTTATATGCAGTTCTAAATCTACTGATGTGGAGGACCTCGAAAAGAGATTGGCCTCCCTTCGACGTATTTGATCCGTGAAGCGCATTCTTTTGAGTATTATTAGTGGTAGTACAGTTATTATTACGTGTAAAGATTAAAAGGGACAAAATGTAATGTTGGATGAAGGAATGGAATTTGTAATGTAAGAAGGATTAGCGTTTCTGTAACTTGTTTAGCTTTTATATGTTAAGATTACGAGTTATCAATACATATTTTTTACTTTCAAAATAATTTTTCTTTCTATGCCTGTGTTTGATTCTTTAAACATGTCATGATGTCACTGTATTTGTTGTTTTCTAGGAAAATTTCTAAAAGATATCTTGGAAATGTTCTCAAATTTTCTCATACGATTTTCATGGATATTTAGTTCTTGAGTGCTTGGTGGCTAAGAAAACACTGAGAAAGTGCCGTTAGAGGAAAATACATTGAGGACACCAAATCTTAACATTTTTCAACTCCGTGATTGAATCTAAAACATGAGCTGGTAATCAATTTTCTGCAGATAATTCTCGACTTTTGAGGACAAAATGTGTATTTGCTTGGAAAAGATACGCACGTGAAAGAATTATACTGATAGGATAGACAAATAAATAGAGAAACGAGACAAAAGATCTAAAAATAACAATTTGAAATGATAAATATCGGTCTTCATGGCATATCTATTGTTAAATCATTACGACAATTATAAGATTATTGCAAGAATTAATGGCTAATTGGAAATACATTGTTATTAAATACAATTATATCTTGATAAACATGGAAGTGACATTGCACACATACATTGTTTTTACAAGTCCTGCATTTCCTTAAACTCACTTTAACACATGCTCTGGAATACAAGTTTACAAGCTTACACATTGACTCAACGCACGCACACAACAAAGAGAAAAGAGACACAACAGGGTCGAGATTCGTTCGAGACTGATTTCTGAAATCGTTTTTATAATACTAAATCTCGACGCGCGTTTTATAAACGGTTTTGTTTGAAATACATTCGAACACTTATTCTAGGAAGCACACAGAAACAGTATGAGAACACATTTATTTAGTAGTACTTCTAATGTATTAATAAGGAGGTGCATATGGGACTTTAGGTGTTGGTGGAGTTAAGCCAATGGGAGGATGGGGAATGGGAAGTGGAAAACGAGGAACAATAGGGGGTGGGAATGGAATATGGGGAAGATGGGGGGGAAATGGAAAAGGCTGTCCAAAGGGTGGAAGTTTTGGAAGTGGAGACAAGTCCTTCATATTACCAATATTCTCACCATTTTCCTTCAAGATTCCTCTGTTTTCTTCAATGGCTTTTGATTCATGGAGTTGGCGGCCATCAACACAAGGAAGAAGAAGATGAGCAGTAGCTGTGATCAATAAGCTCAGAATGAAAATGAACTTCAACTCCATTTGGGTAAGGCTGTTGATGGTTTTTTGGTCTTTGGATGGAAAATTTAAGAGAGTTTGAAGGCTGTGCCAATTTAAATAGGGGAGAGAGGAGGCACAAACGGGTCATTTTTTTGTGCTTAGTTAATGAGGCAGAAGAGAGTTTGAAACTGATAAATGCAATCTGTTTCTCTATTTTGTATCTGTTTATCCTTGTTTAACAGCATGTGTCTAGCATGCCCCAAATAAGCTAAATCTTTGACCATTTAATTTCACTTTTTGCTGCATGATGCTTATTCAATAGAGAAATGATATATACGAGATGGATATGCATTGATGGTGAGAGGAGGGAGATTCATGACTCTGTCTATGAGGTTCTGGTACTGCTATTTTCTCGAGATGAATAAATATTTAATATTCAATACTCATTTTTATTATTTTATAATAGGTGTATATCTTTTTTAAATTTCAAGATCTCATTTATTCTCTTTAATCAAAATCTAAATAAAATATTATATTTGAAGAAAATGATAATTGATGATATGAATGAACATTGAAATAAGATAGAGAAAGAGGGAGAGGGTGGGAAAGAGAGTGACCAGTGCCCCTATATTTTACATGAAAAAGTCATTTTTACATAATAAATGAATGAAAAAATTGGTTAACACATACTGCAACAGTATCTCTCAATCCTCAGGTCTTATTATATGAAAATTTGAAGATTACAGACAAAGGAATGGTAACAACATGACCTTCACTCCCCACAAGTCCAATTCTACCAAAGCTTGCAACAGAGCTATTTCCATTGGCATTAAAGATTATCGTCAATACCTGTCGTCCCCCACTCCCAATATAGAACTTAATTGGATTAACCTTCATGGTAACCCCTGATGGCGCGCTCCAGTTTACGCTATACGATTCGTTCCCGGCAACGTTTGTCACCGTTCTTTGCACTGTTCTCGACTGTGTCAGTTTCGATATTGTTATCGACGGCAAGTTCAAATCTGCACCGTTGATCGTGGAATTATAGTCCCAACAATTTTGGCCGGTGTAATTCAAAACCACCGGAGCTGATCCGTTAATCCCGCAAAGAAACGACATATAATCGTCATAACCTTTAAAAAAGAAAAAATATTTGTTAGAGAAAATTCCATGCTAACTAGATGACACGAACACCTCTAAAATGAGACTTACGTCCACTCAATTAATAAACTATTAGTTTCTTTATCAAAAGACTATAATACCCTTACCGTATAGACATTACCCGACTATTTTTTTAAACCAAAGCCTAACACCTGACCGGACTAATATGGTTTCCATAATAAAATGTTTTAAGAGAAGATGGTGTCGGGTTATAACATCCACGATTGGACAAGAAAATTAAGGGTAGTTCTGGTATTAAAATATATTTAGCGGCATTCCCATTGGCATTACTTTTTTGTCAACGATATCTTAAATCATGAGAGGTTTCGTGTAATTTTGAAACTAGAGAGAATGTTCGTGTAATTTAAAAATCTAATTGAAATAGTTGCTTACTTGAATCAAATATCAGACCGGGGTTAAGGGCGGAATTTGCATTCACAAAGCCGCTGCCCATGTCGAAAGGTGTAGCGGGAGACTGGTTTTGATCAGGGTCCGCATAAGCTCGCTGAGCCATTATTCCTCCACCGTTCTTGTCATATATAGACGCTGTTGTAGAAAGCGCAGAAGCAATGGCTGAAGGACTAAAATGGGGGAATTTTTGCTTAATTAGTGCAGAAAGTCCAGCTATATGAGGCGCCGCCATGCTCGTCCCCGACAACATCGCAAACTTCTCACCTACACGTTACGTTAAAGAATTAATTCAAATATATAAATTCCCTCAACTCAAAAGTTTAAGCTTTTCAGAAAACTGGCAGTTTAAAATAAAAAGGGTAGCTAATATACCTTGAAATTCAATAGAGTCAGAGCCAACAGAACTCCACGCAGCCCAGATGGAATTTCCAGGAGCTACCAAGTTAGGTTTCATTATATCGGCATTATCGAGCGAACCGTCTTCTGGATCCGGTCCTCTTGCTGAATAATACATTATCTTTGGTGCAGACTGACTATAATTTGCTTTCAATCCTCCTGATATGCTAGCGACTGCCCCGAATTTTACAATCTTGTTTGTCAATCCGTCTATCTCCAACGAAGAATTGTAGTATTGAAGTAAAATCTGTCAAAGCAACAATTAGATATCTCGCATTACTCTTGAGGGCCTTTTGGTAGATCATACCAATAAATTATACCTATACCTATTCCAAACATAACAATCTTAAGTTGCCGTCAATTATACTATATATTATCATGCACGACCAAGCAATACCAATTATGCTTTGCCACCTATTCAATTTTCATGATCATTCTACATTTCACATACCAAACGACCTCTTAATGAAAAAGAAGAAGAAGAAGAAGAAGGCAAGAAGGCTACAAACCTTTGAATCTTCAGGAGAAGGTATAATGATGCCAGGCATTCTCATAGGAATTGGATTGAGCCGAAAACCAATTACAAAAGAATCCATATAGAAAACAACACCAGCTGCAGTTAAGTTCTTGGCTGTTTGTAGAGCCTGTTTGACAGTAGAGAGCCCGAGCACGAAACGTATTGAGTAGCTGCATATCAAGAGCTTTCCTCGGACCATACGATGATTGAAGGTACTCGAATCTTGGCATTCACCGACGTACATATCGTTTGCAACTTTTGTTTCGTTGTTTAAAGCATGTATTGCAGAAATCAGTGTGTATATCTTGTCTTTACTCGTCCCCGCTGATGAGTATGAAAAAGAAAATTAATTTATCTTCCAACCAAAATGTACTGCTATTGACATTTAGAGAAATTTAGCAGTAAAATGAGAAAACAGCCTTACGAGCAAGTCCGACCCCGGGGATTGAAACGTTGTTACCGAGAGATATAGAGTTACTGTACAATCTGTCATGAGAAGCAGAACCAACAGTAAAGATCCAAGGACTGAAAGATGATACACTCTTAGGTGATGGTCCGGTATTGCCAGCTGCTTGAACTACAAAAATTCCAGCCTTTACGGCTGATAGCAACGCCATGTCTATGGGATTAAAAAACGTTGCGATTCCAGGAGGACGCCTGTTGGGTGTAATCGATAAACTTATTATATCCACCCCATCCTGAGCAGCCTGTAATGGGCATTAATGGGAATTAGAAATTTATTCCTTTTTCTTATGCATAATAAAGCAAGCAGTTGAAGAGAGGTTTATATATACCTGGTCAATTGCAGCAACTACATCTGCAGCAAAGCCTCCAAAGCTCTTGTATAATGCTTTGTAAACCGCAATACTGAAAGTATGTACATAAGTTAATTAGGAAGTGTGGTTAAATCCTCTCTCTCCTGCTCTCTCTCTCTCCCCCTCCCCACCCCACCCCAGTCACAATCACATCACTGAAAGTTTTGAAAAGCCTTCCTTTTCAAGTAATTCTTCTCAATAAAAAAGAAATGATCAGATATAGTTGAAGCATGATTGCATCTAAAACTTCAATCTTGCTCCAATGGTGAAATTTAGTTATATTAGTTATGGTGCTCGATTTAAAAAGAAGTTGACATGATAGAGACTTGTGGGTAGTATTCTTACGTACATCTAATTAATTTTAGACACTTCTCAAGAAGTTGAGAATGTAGCTGAACAAATCTAAACTAGCAGAATCACAGAGAATAAACAACAATCAGAGCAGTAACAGATTATCGGATATAGATTACTAACTGTGAACGAGGAGCCATTCCGCTAGCATTTCCAAAGTGATGTCCAGAAACTATAACTGGAATGCCATGGTTTCCTGCTGCAACTGAAGCTGTATGCCTGTAATTATAGATTTCAAGGTTAATTCTATCAGCCAGCTGCATTTTGAAAAATATAAACAATCATTAGGCACGATAAACATTTATTTTATGACTTTTTACTCGTAAAACAATCATAAATTGAGCTATGAAGATGAGGTCATTTAATGAATTAAATACAATCTAACCATCAATCATAGGGTGATTATTTTGGTGGCTGCAGTGTGGACTTAGCTCATTCAAAAGCTGTGGGAGAAAATAAAAACATTGTACTTTGACTGTATGACACGTTGGCAACAATACAGACATGTGTTGCGTATAACTTCAGTGCAACTACGATACAGACGTGGTTAGCACCAAAGAAGAGTAACTTGGTTTAGTAGCTTACACTATAAGAGTTAAAATCAAGAACGAGACAGAAAACCTCCAATGAAAGATAATAATGAAGCTAATTGCATGAGTCAAGAACATCAACTAAAACAGACTGTAAGTCTAGTCCCGAATAACAGATCTTACGAAAGCAAGAGATGACTCACGTTCCATGGCCATCACCGTCAAATGGTGATGCGTAATCCTGAGACGAATTGAAAATTCCTCTGGTAATAGCAGAAGCTGCAAAATGACGGGCCCCTACAAGCTTCCTGTTGCACGAACCAGATGGAAAATCTGGAGTTACCTCACATATACCAGAAAAGTGGGCGGGTACGGGAAATGGATGTTCGTTTAAGTCATCAGCAAAGCTGGGGTGTGTTGGATCGATTCCAGTGTCAACAAATCCAATCACAATCCCTTCTCCAGCATATTCATATCCACCTTCCTGAAACCATGCCCCCTTTGGTAAACCCAAGAATTGTGGAGTATGTGTAGTTGCAGTCTTAACAGAAAAGTCCAAGACAACATTTGCTACTTCTCTTCGCCTCGATAGCTTATTTACCTTCAAAATTCAGTTGCAACTCACCATATTAACAAATAACAGCTAATCGAGCACAATACATGGTTCAACTTCAATCTATCGAATGCATAAAGTCTCGGGAAAACTATACAAAAGTATTTTTCAAATAAAAAAACTTGATAGATTGAACCAAGTTTATGACTTTACAATACCTGCTGAGAGGTGACAAGAACAGCAAATCCATTAATCAAGTAGTGGTAACTGTAGAGCTTCAAGTATTTCTCCCCTTTCAGTACTTCCTTCAATAATGAATCGTGTACTCGGGATATGTAAGAAGTATAACTTCTACCTGTTCTTGATGCATTTCTTTAAAAAAAATAGAAAAAAATACATTTAAAATAATATTAGTGAAGTTAAAGAAGGTAAGAAGTAAAGAAAGTAGAACACCACAGCAATCTCATACAGTGAGTAGTACTATGCTTACTTGCATATGCTAATATACCTACTTAACATCATCATTAAACATGAGAGAGAGAGAGAGAGAGAGATTTCCACATGGGTATTTATAGACAATTTGTACAGGAAGACCCATAAAAAGAACAAAAAGAAAACCCATTGAGATTTACAGCAGTTGAACAACTGCATCAGTCCAATACAGAAAAATTCCAATAATTAAGCAAGAATTACCAACGTCAATAGACCACGAGGGGTCATTTCAAACGGTAAAATGTAATGTCAAAAGAATCAACTCGTTATACCGAGTTTTCTACTCAGAGAGTACAAGTTCGATCCATACCCAAAGTCATTGCAGGTTTACCAGGTCGTTAACTTCAGGACCCGTAAGATTAGTTTGGTACAAAAAAATGTAATGTCAAAATAAATTAAGAATATTGGAATTGCAAAATAAGACAAAAAGAAGAACAGCAGAAGATTTGGATTACATGATAATACAAGCAAAAGAGAAAAGAGAAGTACTTAGTCTTGTTAAAATCTGAACTCCCATTAGCAGCACCAGGAATGAAACCATTATAGTTCTTTCTAAGCTCACCATAGTTAAAAGCAGCAGCAGGAGCTTCTTTAAGAGTCACGATGTAAACATCTGCATCATCAGATTTATTCCAACCCCAAGTCCTCAAAAACAAGCCAAACGAAAGAACTAGCATTAAATTCACCAAACGAACTCTCCCCATTTGGAATTATCAAAGGGAGAATCAAATCCCACTAAACTAACACCTCTTCAATCAAACAGAGACACCATTACAGCTATTTAAGAGCAACCTCCATTTAAATAATAAGTATTGGGAAATGAAGAAAAAGAACAAAAACCAGAGACCCTTTTTGTAGAAGAAGAAGGCTAAGGTAGTCGAGAAGAAAAAATGCAGAAAAGTAATGAAGAGTCCTTTCCCATTAGGAGAAGTAATAATAATGGCGGAGAAAGCAGGGGTCTTCCTCTTTTCGGTGAGAAAGAAGCCGCTTTTCACTTTTTGTGCTCTTGAGTATTCCTCTTCTGCGTGTGTAGAGAGAGAGAACAGCAGAATACAAGAGGGCTGTATTAATTGGTAGAGAGAGAGAATGGGGGAGAAACTACAAGAAAAAAACTTTGTTGGGTAATGTGCGTTCGAACGTTTATTTTAATCTAAAGTGAAAGAAGAACGAGAAAATTACTCAAAAATTGGACTTTCTTCATTTGTTGTTTCTCTACTTTCTACTGTCAAATGAGTTCTTGAAGTTCTATGCTTAAAAACAAAAAATTAACCCAAAACAGCAAGAAAAACATCTCAATCTTTCGCAAATTACATATACAAACTGATAATAAATATGCTATTTCAAATTTGAATCGAATCCAAAACTCCTTCATCAATGTTATAGACAAATATCTAGACTATCAAATCAGTCTAGTGTAATGTTTAATAATGTTACTCCACATTTAATATGGAAAAAAATGTTGTATTATTATTTGGAATGTAAAAGCTTCTAATTACTAAAAAAATGTATAATTCTACAGTAATGCACTTATACTATACCAGAGTTGTTTTGTGTAAATATCTATGTAAACTATGTACATATGTATAAATTATATGTACACATGTAAGAAAACAACTCATGGACGGTGTAGAGCTTGTACTGTAAGATGACCCTTCAAAAATATCATGAAAATTCAAAATAGAGAGAGGTATATGTAATTATGTATTGGTAAAGATGAAAATGATGTATGGTTTGGTGTAGGGTCATGTCCTCTGCTTCTTCTTTTTTTGGCATTTTTCTTTAGTATGGTGTTATCTCTTCTCCCCCAACGTTCCATTTTTTTAAGGTCTGCCCGTGACATTGATGAATTTTTTTAGAAAACGATGTATCTATAAACCTATTATGGTACTCCATAGCGTTTTAGATTTAAATGTCTGGTGATTTTTTTGCACTAGACAAAATTTGATAAATTAAAAAAAAATTAGTGTTCTTGATCATAAAATGGTGAATTTAGGTGTGTTTGAAAGTATTTTTTTTTAGTTTTAAAAAAAATATTTTTTTAAGAGTCTTCATGTATTACGGTCTAACATGAGATAATCATGTTAAATCTTGATGATTAGATAAAAAGTAAATACTCTTAAGAGAAATTAATAAATATATTTGTACTGTTGAATTTATTTTCAATAATTTCCAATAAATTCAGAAACATTTGGATTGTGAATTATCAATGTTCGTGAGCATTGAAAACACAAAAAAGCGGATTTGGATTCTTTACAAACATCAGAAAGGTAGTTCAGTGAATTTGGGTCGTTCAATTTTATCTGGACACTCCATACTTTCTCAACGAACTGTAAATTTTTTTACTGTTCTATACAATTTTTCTGTCCTTAAGAGTGTTAATCTGAGTCATTCAAATTATTGAACGACGTAATTGAACTTCTCATTTTTCATTGCACAGTAATGAAAAACAATCGAAATCTCAAAGAAACACACATCTTAAAAGTGCAAGATGGAAAGATAAATGTTGTTTGGTATAGGATTCCGATTCCATGTTTGGGAATCTCATCCCCCCTCATGATTCATTGTTGAATGAGTTTCTATGTTCCTTCTTCATAATTGAACATTACCACTTTTGTTTGTCAAAGTGGTAGGCCATATATCGTAACAAATATTATAGTCGTTATATATTATTCCCTTATTGTCTAAAAGAGAAGTTGATTCTCATTCTACTATCATGACTCTCACTTTCCCTTTAACTTTCATTGATAGCCTCCTCCATGTGCAATATAAAAAAGGCAAACATGGTTTTCTTTGCTTCACAATCAAAAGTAGCAGTGTCCATATAATAAGTGGTCGATAGGTTAAATCATTTTTAACATAGTAAAATATCGCCAGTCTTATGTTCTTCTCGTTCTGTCTTCTGTTAATATGATAAAAAAGAACAGTCAAACAAGTTGGTTCTTTTAACATGTCCTTAATATGCAACAATCTATGTCAAAGTTGAGGCTCGATTTCTTATAAAACAATTAAGGGTTAATTATAATAGATCTCCTGACTTTTGGCAGATATACCAAAATGTCTCCTGACCTTTAATTTTTCAGCAATGCACCCTACTGTGACTTTCGTCTAAAAATCTGACGGAAGTCAAAATACGTGATTCCCTTAATGGGTAATGTGATAAATTAACACCACATTGTCATATGTAAGTCATCAACAGACTCTCCCCCACCAACCCACTTTAAGTGGGGAGAAGAGACCTTTCGTGTACTCTATCGTTCACGAAGGATCTTCTTCAAAATCTCTCTAGGGTGAAGGAACCTTTCACAAACTACTCTGTCAGCTACCCAGTAACGTGACATTTGAAAAATGGTAGCTTTGGAAAATTGGGCCAACTTCTCAAAAATGACTAAAATGGCTTGTGAAATGTCTGTCATGGGCTCTCTTCTATTTATCTTAGAATCCTCCGAGTACTGAGAAACCTTCAAAATGTTGGATCGAGTTTAAAATTTTGAAGAAAAATCATTGAATCACAAACGGTTTGTGGGCGAAATATGAAAATTTTTAACATCAACTAATTTAGTCATATTATATATTAACAACATACCTCTGATTATGCATACAAAGTTAAACGTATTCAAAAGAGGTAGAAATAATTTTATACATTTCTTGTATTGGAGAAATTCTGATTTGGTGGAATCCTATTATTCGTCCTGCATTTTTCGTTCTTTGTAAAACTCGAATAAGTCTTCACACCAACAACCACTCGTAGGATTAATAAGTATATCTCGCAAGGACGTCGTTAGGAATTGACTGTGAACTCTCAAAACAATTGAGGAAAAAATCAAAATTTTCTTCCTTTATGAATTTGGCGGCAACAATAGGAGGGGGATAGAAAAACTATTTTTCTGCTCTATGTGATTAGGGTTGTGTCAACACATTTAGCTTAGGCAACCCTAATGTCATCACCTAAATATATATAATTTTGGGATTTTCACATATACATAATATATGAGTAATTTCCAAAATTCACCCATGTAATCTACAATTGTCAAAAATTGCATCTCCCATAAAAGTCAATATTGTATACAAATTCATCAATCTAAAATTGATCTCCATCAATTAATTAATTTTTCTTATTTACTAATTATCTAATAATTAAAAAATAATAAATTAATTAATTTGAACACAATTAATTGTTCTTCACTAATTAAGTGACAACACTCATCACATTTGGATTCAGAAAATACACATTATCTCAAAATACATTTTGGTCGAGCTGATGTTGTTTCTTCTATTCTTGTCCTCATGAACTCATGAGACCGAATAGATCCACATGAATAAAGCTATAGAATTTAACTACCCGAAAAATTTATCTATATAAATTCATGACCTATTTAATCCTGACATCGTACGACTCTACTATAGGTTCGATGCCGAATCAACTCTCGATTCATGCGCGCTACATTTTTGTTGGTGCAAATAAACAATTTTATTTCACGGTTCACAGAAAATTTTAACATATTACCCTTCGTGAATATCAGTAACAATAGAGATGTAAAATTATCATTTTACCTCTCTTGTTATTATTTCTTTAACTTTTTTAATGACTGTGAATAAGAAAGACATAATTGTGAATTATCTCGTACAATTCTCCATGTCTTATTCAATGATACATTTCATCGAATACCTAGCTAGATTAATTTATTCACACGCCTATCAATAACGAATAAGTTGACATTGTTGCATTTTGCAATCTAACAACAAATTCTCATATAGGTGAATCACGCAACTCCAACATAGTTGAATCACGATCCCAACAGTTGAGGTATTGGCCGGTAAATTCAAACTCACTTATTTGATATATCAAAGATCGTAACTAACTAGGTCAAGTTTCGTATTCACCTCAAGACTAAAGTAATTATGAAAATACCTTTAAGTTGTAACTATTAGATTTAGAGCTAGATAAATGGTTTTACTCCAAACTAATTAGTTATTGGTCTATTCAACATGTTTCATAACATGTCTAGGTCAACCGTTAAAGTCTTCACTCCGATGTCCCGAGACCAGCATCCTTTGGTTCAACCTAACAGTCGTAATCAGACTCGATTTCTCAGTCGATCCTAAGACTACGAATAACATTCTGAACTATTTTATAAGAGTTTGTCTAGAAGACCCCTCAGTCTTTACTCTTCTTACATTGACAATAGTTTTAGGACTTGAGTAAATTATAAACATAATTTAATTAATAGAAAAACTTTCATTCATTCATTAAATTCAGTAATATAAAATGTCGGAGAAATAACTAAGTACTCATAAATAGTTATTACACCCTATTTTATGGATATAATGTCAACAATCTCTCACTTGGACTAAAGTAGACTTGTACAATCTCGTATCTCCATGCTCTCTAGATGACCATCAAAGACTTTACTTCTTAAAGTTTTCGTGAATGGATCTATCAGGTTGTTGACCATTGATATGTGTGCAACTAAAACATCTTCACACTGAACAATCTCTCTAATCAGGTGATACTTACGCTCTATATGCTTGAATCTTTTGTGGCTCATTGGTTCCTTCGAATTTGCTACAGCCCCACTGTTATCACAATAAAGTGTCATGAGCTTGTCAACTTCTGGAACAATTTCCAAAGTCTTTAAGAATTTTCTAAGCCATATAGTCTCCTTAGCAGTTTTACAAGCTGTCACATATTTAGCTTACATGGCAGAATCAGCAATGTGAGATTGCTTGATACTTTTTCATATAACTGCTCGACCGTTCAGAGTGAACACCGATCCTGAAGTGGACCTCCTAGAATCATTGTCTGCTTGAAAATCAGAATCAGTATACCTCGTCATATTTACGTTAGTGCCTGAATATGCAAGCACGTAGTTTCTTGTTCTCATAAGATACTTAAGGATATTCTTGTCGGCACTGCTCGATTTCAAGATTAGATTGGAAATGACTCACCACGCCCATTGCATAGTAAAAGTCTGGCCTACTGGAAAGCATCGCATGCATGAGGCTTCTTATGACTGAGGTGTAAGGAATCTTTCTCATGTCTTCCTCTTCTTGAGGAGTCTTGAGAGACTGCTCCTTGGATAGGTTGACTCAATGCCTGAAAGGAAGATATCCCTTATTGGAGTCTTGCATACTGAAACGATTCATCATCTTATCAATATAAGATGTTTGATATAGTGCCAATTATTTATTCTTCTGATCCTGAAAGATCTGAATACCTAGGACAATGGCAGCTTCTCCAAGATCTTTCATATCAAATTGATTTGTAAGCCAAATCTTGACATCGGATAATTTTCCTACGTCATTCCCAATAGGTAGAATATCATCTACGTACAAGACTTGAAAAATCACTTTCCCTTCGTGTATTAGTTTATACACACAGGGTTCATCCACTAATTATTCTAAACCAAAGTTTTTAATTGTTTCATCGAATCTAATATTCCATGACCATGACACGGGCTTAAGTCTATAAATGGACTTAAGCAGTTCGCAAACCCTACCCTCTTGACCTTTCTCCATGAACCGGTCTAGTTGAGCCACATAAATGCACTCTTCAAGATTGTCATTCAGAAAAATAGTCTTGACGTCCAATTGTCAGATTTCATAATCGATGGCAGCAGCAATTGACAGGAGGATTCAGATTTATTTAAGTATCGCTACCTGTGAGAAGGTATCTTCATAGTCTATACCGTCCTTTTGAGTATAGCTATTAGCTACTAGCCTAGCTTTGAATGTCTCCACATTTTCATTCGGACCTCTCTTTCTCTTATAAATCCATTTGCACCCTACATGATTTACTATTTCAGGAGGATCTACAAGTTTCCAGACTTCCATTCAAGTATATCTAATGTATCTCAATGTTCATGGCTTTTTGTTATAGGTTTGCTTCTGGACCAGCCATGACCTCTGAGTAGGAGACATGTTCATATTCTTTCTGAGACTGCTGTTAAGGCATCTCCATAAGACATGTACCTATCAGGCTGTCTTAGAACCCTCCCACTACGTCCTCCCAGATGTGATTCTTCTTCAAGAAAATGTGCACTTGTGCTTACGAATGTCTTCTTGTCAGTCGGACTATAAAAGACATACCCCTTCATTCCTTTAGGATATCCTATAAACATGTATAATTCTGATCGACTGACCAGTTTGCCTGTCTTTGGTTTCAGAACATGTGCTGGGCACCCTTATATTTTAAAGTGGTTAATGGACGACTTTCGTCCATTCAATCTTTCATATGACGTGCCAGGCACTGTCTTCGACAAAACTTGGTTCAGAATGATGTTGTTATTTTCAAGGCATATCCCTAGAACAAATCTAGGAGGGATGGGTAACTCATCATTCGTTTAGAGTGTCAGGTGCAGTAAGTTGAGAAAGAATAATTTCTTCCTTAAAAAAGTCTTCGAACTCTCTTAGCAAATACTTTCCATAACGATCAGATCGTAATGTTTTGATTTGTTTCTTTAATTTATTTTCGATCACAGCCTTGTCCTCTTTGAATTTTTTAAAGGTTTCAGACGTCTGGTGCATTAGATAAACATGTCCAAAATGTGAGTAGTCATTAGTAAATGTTACAAAATATTCATAATCTCCTCTTGTTTGGATATACAATGGCCCGCGTACCATCACTATGTACGAGTTCCAGGCATTGAGTGGCTCTTTCACCCTTCACTGAAAAGGGTATCTTGGTCATTTTACCTTATATATAGGATTCACACGTGAGTAGTGATCTCACACTTAAAGTTTGCAATGGACCATCATTTGTAAGTCTTTTAATCTTGTCCAGGCTACTGTGGCCAAGACTTAAATGCCACAAATAACTTAGATCGATTGTGTCAGACTTCAATATTTTATTATCCTCTTGTAAATCAGTATTTACTTCAGTGTTACATATCATTGGAACTATCAATTTTATGTAAAACAATTTATCTATCAAACATGCAATAGTAATTAAGCGGTCATTTCTAAAAATATCAATATCTTATTAATGAAATTTAAATTGAATTCTTGTTCAATTAAACTAGCTACTGAAATAAGATTCCTCCAAAAAACTGAGATATAATAAACATCACGTAAACCATAAAACTGTTATCAAATGATAATTTAATAGTTCTCATAGATACGGTCGATACCAGTGCTCCATTTCCCCAATGGAAGTTGAACTTACCCTCGTCAAGCCTTCTGATTTCCTGAACCCCTATAGGGAACAACATATATGGTAAGTGGCTGCAGAGTCTATAACCAACGAAAATGTAGAGTCAGTCACATAACAGGCCTCAGTAACAAGTATTATACCTTTAGATCTTAACTCCTTGAGATAGTCTAGGCAATTGCATTTTCAATGGCCAGCGGCTCCACAATGATGACACTTGTCTTTTGACTTGTTCACTTTTGCAGTGCCCTTACCTTTTGCAGCTTTCGAATTCTGCTTTTTAGCCTTCTTCAGACCTTTCCTGTGTTTCTTTTTCGCGCCAGAGGTGGAAAGCTTGCTTTTAGTAAAGTTTGTCTCTCCAATTTTCCTCTTGCCCTTCAGAAACAGGGTCTCAACAGCCTACAGTTCCTTCATCAGCTCAGGAAGTGAGTGCCTCAAATTATTCATCGAATAATTAAGTTTGAAGTTCTCAAAAGTGCTAGACAAAGTCTCAAGGATCATATCAACTTGTGTCTCACCATCTACCTCAGCACCCATGATCTCCATCTCATTCAGATGACTAATGATCAACATCATATGTTCTCTGACAGGATTTCCAAGTTTCATCATGTTGTTCATGAAGTTCCGCACAACACTTGTTTTGCTTGATGACCCTAATCTCTGAACATTTCGATGATATTCAACATCATATCAACAGTAGTTTATAAATTCTGAACTGTTGTTGCAACACATTACCACCAGAAGCCAAGATGTATCACCTGGCGATCTCATTAGAATGCAACCAAGAAGCATAAGTATCATTTTTCTCTTGAGTCGATTCAGCAATAGGCTCGAGGGGACAAGGGGTGGCGAGCATGATTTTGCGCTTTTCTACCGTCAACACAATATCAAGATCATGTTTCCAATCCATGTCATTTTCACCAGTAAGTTTGTTCACGTTTAAGATAGTTGAGAATGAGAATAACAACATGATTGCTTAAAAGAATAAATAAAGCTGTGTAAATAAATAGTCAATCATTTTAAGAAAGTATGATGCATGATGCAAATACTTAAATATTTAAAAATTTAATAAAAAATATTTTTTCCATGATCGTACGATCAACAACCGTAGCTTGTCTCATCAAAGGACAACGTCTAAGCTACCTCATATCGCATCGAGACTCCTCTCATTCGGTTAATGCTTCTCAAGATGTCACTACATCTATCTTAACCAATCACCAATGATTTTTGGTCACCCTAGCCCCATTGACTAACCCATATGAGGGATTTCAATTGCTTCGGTCTAAGTGTTTAACCAACGCATCGACTTTAAAGGTTGTCTTGAACTAACAGTCCGTCTAAGGATAGTCCTGCCTCACCACTTCCTTTACAAGTTTTAGCTTGTTAAGCAACTCGATGACTCAAAGCGACATGATTCTCAAGTCGACATGATTCTCAAGTTTATCGCACTAAATAGAGGACCGTTGGGGTGGCTCTAAACCATTCTTCATGCCACGATCAAGTTTGCATTAGGAACCTTGAGAACATTTCAACGTAAACGATCCTCCTATTTAATTTTTGGAAAAATGGATTTTTCGTTGTTTTTTCAAAATTTATAATTCTTTATTAATTTAGAAAAAAAAACAAGTTTTGAAATTTATAAACTTTTATAAAATTAAAATCACAATTTATAATTTATAACTTTTATAAAATTCACATTTTATTTAAATTATAACCCATTTAAAATAAAACTACAATGATGCATGTACATGCTACATGGCATTTTGATATTGACATATCCTTATTTCTATATGACATGTTATATGATGATGCGAGATTAATAATAAATCATCTATTCAAAAGTAATCTACTTACACTTATGTGAGGTGCATTTCTAATTACAACCCAAAAACAATAATATATAAATTATAATTAATTTAAATACTAGTCTTCATGGCGTCTATAATAGTTTCCTTATCTTTCAGGAAGTTTCACCAATTTTGTAACTCTTTAAAACAGTACAGTCTCAATTTCAAAATTCAAAATTTTGATCAAAACCCTTTAATTAAGGAAAATTATTTTCCTAACTAAATAATCCCTTTAAAATCTTTTTAAGATTTTAAAAAGAAAAGATATAAAGATAAAAAGATAATTATCTTTTAAATTTAAAAGATAAAATAGATAATTATCTTTTTAAATTCAAAATAAAAAATAAAAAATGATAAAATAGATAATTATCTTTTGAATTCAAAATTCAAATGATAAATAGATAAAAATTAGATAATTATCTTTTGAATCTTAATTATCTTTTTCTGTCTAAAATTCAAAATTTTAAATAAAAGATGAGATTAGGGTTTTTACGAAACATCAAAAGGTTTCGTAAACCCTAATTATTATTGCTTAGGGTTTCACAAACGCTAGTCACCACGCTAGGCAGAGCAATGGATAGTGCGAGGCGGCAGTGACCAGGGATCGGCGGTGGTTTCGACGACGACTTTTCGAGGTGGCTACGGATTACATGGAATTTAAAAAATTTACAACTTTCGTAAGAAAATAAATTACATACAATCCTATGCCTTAATTTCGGTGTACATCAATTCTATAATTGAAAAACAAAGCGCCTAGAGCCAATAGAACGAGATCCATTCATAAACACACATTCAAAATAGTTTTGAATTTACCATGCCAATATCACAACATTCAACGATACATATGTTCAATCTCAGAATATGCATAATAAAAAATTAAGGATCTGATACCAATTGTTAGATCGAATTTTAAAATTTTGAAGAAAAATCATTGAACCACGAACGGTTCATGGGCTGAATATCAAAAAATTTAACATCAACCAATTTAATCATATTAAATATTAAAATCATATATCTAATTATGCATACAAAGTTAAACGTATTCAAAAGAGGTAGAAATAATTTTATAGCTTTATTGTATCGGAGAAATTCTGATTTGGTGGAATCATATATTCATCTCGCGTTCTTCGTAGAACTCGAATCAGTCTTCACACTAACAACTACTCGTTGGATTCAGAAGTATTTCTCTCAAGGACATCATTATGAACTGAGTGTGGGCTCCTAAAATAATGAGGAAGAAAATTAAATTTTCTTCCTCTATGAATTCATCGGCAACAGTAGGAGGGGAAAAGAGAAATATTTTTATGCTCTATGTGATTATGGTTGTGTCAACACACTTATATTAGGCAACACTAATGTCATCACCTAAATATATATAATTTTGAAATTTTCACATATACCACGTATATGTGTACTTTCTAAAATTCACCCTTATAATCTATAATTACCGAAAATTACATCTCCCACTAAAGTCAATATTGTGTCTAAATTTATCAATCCAAAATTAATAAATTTAAATGATCTCCAGCGATTAATTAATTAATTTATCTTATTTACTAATTATCTAATAATTAGAAAATAACAAATTAATTAATTTGAATATCAATTAATTGCTCTGACTAATTAAGTGATAAGACTCATCACATATGGGTTCAAGAACTACACATTGGCTTAAATCACATTTTAGTCCAACTAATGTTGTTTCTTCTATTCATGTCATCATGAGCTACTCCTGAGACTGAATGGAATCACATGAATAAAATTGTAGGATTCAAATACCCTGCGAATTTATCTATATATTCCTGACATATTTAATCCCGTCATCATACGACTCCACTATAGGTTCGATGTCGAATCAACTCTCGATTCATGCGTGCTATATTTTCTGTTGGTGCAAATAAACATTTTTATTTCACGGTCTACAGAATATTTTAATATATTAACCTTCATGAATATCAGTAACAATAGTGGGATGTAAAATTATCGTTTTACCCCTCATGTTATTATTTTCTTAACTCATTTATTGACTGTGAATAAGAAAGACATAATAGTGAATTGTCTCGTACATTTTTCCATGTCTTATTCAATGATATATTTCATCGAGTACCTGGTCAGGTTAATTTATTCACACACCCATCAATAAAGCATAAAGTGATATTGTTGCATTTTACAATCTAACCACGAATTTCTATATCTGTGAATCACGCAACTCCAACATAGTTGAATCATGATCCCAACAGCCGATGTACTGTCCAGCAATTCAAACTCACTCTTTGGCATGTCAAAGATCGTAACTAACAAGGTCAAGTTTCGTATTCACCTTAGGATTTAGGTAATTATGAAAATACCACTAAGGTGTAACTATTAGATTTAGAGTTAGATAAACAACTTTACTCCAAACTAATTGATTACTGGTCTATTCAACATGTTCCATAATATGTCTAGGTTAACCGTTAGAGTCTCTACTCTTATGCCCTAGACCGGCATCATTTGGTTTAACCTAACAATCGTAATTGGACTCGATTATCGAGTCGATCCTAGAACTACGAATAAAACTCTAACCTATTTCAAAAGAGTTTGTCTAGAAGATCCCTCAATCTTACTCTCCTTACATTGTTAATAGTTCTAGGACTTGAGTAAATTATAAACACACTTTAATTAATAGAAAATATTACGTTCATTCATTTAATTCAGTAATACAAAATGTCGGAGATATAACTAAATACTCATAAATAGTTATTACACCCTACTTTATGGACATAATCCCGACATGAAACTCATAATTTTCTTCGACGGTGGTGCGCACAAGAGGAGGTGGGAGAGGTTGTGGTCGTGGACGAGATAGTGAATGTCTCGAAGCTCGAAGTCTTGGGAGTGAAGGTAAAGGGTTTCATAATCTATTTGTCTACTTATATACTCAAATATTTTTAGAAAACAACAAACTTTAAGATTATTTTTTACAAAAGCATTAGGATCATCATTTTTATACTATTTTCAAAAAGAGTGGTTCCTAATTTTTACTTATTTGTCTAGGGATGTGTAGTCTGATTTAGGGTTTGATGTTTTTATTTGCATGCTGGTATATGATTTCGCAATCTGGTTTAGGGTTTTGCATTCTGGTTTAGGGTTTTACCGTATAATGATTAGGATTTTATTATTTTGTGTGTAGTGTATTCTGAGTTGGTATATATGTAGTGTATTCTGAGTGATTAGATATTGCCTGCAATACTGAGATTAAATATTGTATTCTATACTGAGATTCTCATATCAAATATTATATTTTGAGTTGTTATATTTGCAGTGTATTCTGTTTTCTATGCTCTTTATATTGTAGTGTATCCTAAGATTAGATATTGTATTCTATGTCGTTTTATCTGTAGAGATTAAATACTATCTTTTATATTGAGATTGCATAGTGTAGTGTATTGTGAGATTTATTTGCATACATTTTTTATAGTCTAAGATTGCATATTGTCTTCCATACTGAGATTGCATATTGTTTTTCATACAAAGATTCTGAGATTACATTCTATAGTGTATTCTAAGATGTATTTTCATATTATTGTCTGTAGTGTATTCAAGTGATTCTGATGATCCTGATTTTGCTGAGGTTGTGTCAAATGATAGTCAAACAACTTATGATGAGTTATATAAGTCAATGGTTGAACCAGAAAATGAATATAATTTTAATTATACTAATTTTAACATAGTTGACACTGAAGAGGACAACTCAGATGAATTAAGAAGTTCGGATAGTGAGTCAGATAGAGATGGTGTAAGGTGGGAATAGACCTAGAAATCCCACGTTTTTCCCTAAAACATATATGAGAGATGTTCAATTCAATGGAGCATGTTGTTTGGGTCTACAACTGAGTTTCGGCAAGCTGTGAGGAAATACTCTGTTAAGAGTGGTAGGGTTCTAAGATTGTGAAGAATGATAGGAACAAGATTAGGGCCGCATATTCTAATGGATGTACTTGGTTTGTGTATGCATCTTTACAAAGAGATGGGGGAACATTTCAAATTAAGTCCTTCATTGATGTCCATAATTGCAGTAGGACATTTAAGAATAGGTTTGCTAATTCAAGTTGGTAGTCACAACAATATATGGGGCTGTTGAGAAATGCACCTCACATAAGTGTAAGTGTCATGCAAAATGCGATACGGAATGATCATATAGTGTTAGTGTCAAGGATGCATTAGAGAGCCAAGCAAAATGCTACACTTATGATTCAAGGATCATATGATGACCAATTTAGCCAATTATGGGATTATATTGAGGAGCTAAAAAGGGGTTAACGAGGGTAGTTCTGTTTTTATGAAAATTGAGGCTGATGGAGGTGGTAGACCTAAGTTTCAAAGGATGTATATTCGTTTGGGAGCTTGTAAGAAGGGCTTTAAAGAGGGTCATAGGCCAGTGATTGGTATGGCTGGGTGTCACATCAAATGTCCCCATCTAGGACAATTATTGACTATAGTGGGAAATTTGAAGTGCATTTTGCCTACCTATATGGGCATGAGGAGGAAAATTTGAAGTGTTTCATGCTACTAGGTCAGTTAGTGTAGTGAACTTGAAAAAAAAAGACTTGTACTTATAGGAAATAGGATCTCACTGGCATTCCATGCAGTCATGCCATAGCTTTCATAAGCTACAAACTAGATGATCCTCTTGCATATGTGGATAGTTTTTGTATAAAAGATGTTTATTTGAAGACATATGGGGATGTCATTAGCCCCATGACCAGTTTAGAATTGTGGCCCAAATATTCTAGACTACCACTAATTCCTCCTACTTACCATAAACAATCTGGGAGACCTAAGAAATTGAGGACTAGGGAGGCTGGTGAACCTCCTAGACCCCTTGCAATGCATAACAGTAAATTCAGAGCTGGTGTAGAAATGAAATGCAAACAATGTGGTGAATTGGGTCATAATAAACGGACATGTAACAGGAGAAATGTACAATAATAGTTAATTTGTTAACTTACGGATTTCTGATATATAATATGGTTCTATTGTTTAATTGTAGGCTTCTGAACTAGTGAAAAATACATTTTAAAGGTCTGAACCAGTGGCAAATGCATCATCGCAGAGGTCTAAACCAGTAGCAAATGACACCCAAATGTCTGAACTAGTGCAGCCATCACTTTCTGAACCAGTAGTAAATGACACTCAATGGTCTGAAGCAACGTACGTCTCTCAATCTCCTACCTTGGTGACGTCTCCCGTACCAATGATAGTCCTTATGAAGCAGTGCACCCGAAAGTTGAGCAGAGCATTATTCACAATACAAGTGGAATGCCTTCTTCCACTTAGATCGTAAAATTTGAACAATGTTTGTCATTTTTTTGTGGGATATGTTGTGGGAACTTAGAACAATGATTTTGTATGTTTATATGTTGTGAAGGGAATGGTTATTTTTTTGGGGTAGTAAATAGTTAATGATGTTTGTGATTTTTTGAAGGATATTATGAAGTGGGTGGTAAAGTTTGATTTCTTTGAAAGGATGTTTGAGATTTTATGATAATTCTGAAGGATGTATGATTATGAAGTATGAATGATGTTAATTATGTTTGAGAATATTTCTCTCTCTCTCTCAACTCAAGGATTAAATTTTTTTAATGCAAATTTAACATTAACTTGTCATTGATCAAAATAGCTTACAATTGAAGTACACAAATATCATCAACAACATAACCTAAAACAAATTAAGCTTAAATACAAGACAAATACCCCTAAAACCATAAAGTAAACAAATATCAACAAGCAAATGCACATCATCAACTTCTTAATCTTGGATCGTAAAATTCTATTATCACGCTCAAGGTGGGTCATTCCTCTTAATAACCCGGAGATAATATTTTTTATTCTTTCATACATGGGTGGGTCAAATGAATACAAAATGGGAGTAAAATTAACAAACAATTATGAGAAAATAAAGCTTCCAATTTTAGTTAACATGGAAGTTTCAAATTGAATACAAAATTGAGGTTGGAGAAGTGAAAACTTTCTTTCCAAACTAACCCATTTTTTAGAACATGCATAGAACATTCTTCCCAGGTTCAAATCAGTCCAAGAGGTCTTCAGTTCTGAAGGAATACCACGTTAGCATATTGGAGCTCTCTTGGTAAAAAAGAAAAAAACGAAGGAGTTATAGGGGAATATAAAAAGAGGGATTGAGGTGTTCATTTTGGCGTCATATCTTATAAACAAAAGAGGTTGGTGGGTGAGAGGCCTTTGATGACTTACACGTGGCAATGAATATTGAATTACTCCATAAGTCATTAAAAACGCACATGTAAGCCACGTGCATTGACTTCCGTCAATTTTTAAAACGAAAATCACGATAGGATGAAAATAATTAAAGGTGAATGTTTTTTATAAGATTTTAAAGACAAGGATACTAAATGATACAATCGTAATCGGGGGTTCACTATAATTCACACAACAATAAAATAGGTTTAAGAGAACTTCTCTTCGAAAACGTTTTTATGAAAGATGGTTAATCTACCTACGCTTACCTAATATGTGAATTCTATTCTAGAATCGAAAGCACTTCCTCTAACTACATAATAAAATGCTTATTCAAATATCCACACAAAAACGAGTAACAATGTGTCAAACGCAACACTCAATCTTAATCCAGTGTCACAACCAAAGTATCCCAAGAAATGTGCTCATCTTAACAGTTAAACTTCCAAACATCACTATAGATTTCAGTAAGTCAAAATAGAAAAAGGGATAGTTGAACGCATGTCTTAAAGATTTGATAATATAAACATAACATTCTCATATTAGTTCTTTCTCCCTACCGTTTCTCTTACATTGGTCGCTACTGAGGATCCGGTCGCAAACTAGAACCTATTGAATCAGACTGAAATCTGGCGCATCCATGGTGTACAAGAATATCGCATTCTATACTGCCCAAAATGAGAGAGAGAGAGAGAGAGAGAGAGAGAGAGAGAGAGACGCATCTAATTCACACGAATAAGCCTAATGATCATTGTCATATGACAGCAATAACAATCTAACATTCTCAGATGTTGTAGCTTTAACAATATTCCAACTAGAAAGGAAGATTTCACATTCTACTCTACGAAGGAAGATCCACTGTCTCTCACAATGTCAAGAACCGAATGTTAAAGAGCAGCAGATAAAGACCAGCAAAACCTTCACAGCAGCAGCGCTAGTAGTCCTGCTTTTAAGTGAATTTCTGAGCACAGTTAACATAAGCTTGTAAGCTCGTAAAACTGGAATTGAAATATACTATGAGCGTTAAAATTGTGTATGGAAAAATGACTACAACATTCTCTTCCTCATAACAGTGACTATACAATTCTACTACTAATACAAATTTGATGTAATGTAATACCAAGTTTAATATTTTGACTTTATTTTTTGGGTAAGTAACATATGTATTAGAAAAAAAACCCCGAGACATGGTAATTACAACCTAAAAGATTGATATAAACGAAGAGAATGTAGGCCATTCGCCCAGTTTTTCTCAAACTCTAACATGGGGAATAAAACACCCACCCAATCTTTAAGAATACAAGAAAAGAAAAAGAAAACTTTACCAAAAGAATTCTCATTCCCCTCAAAAACTCTCAGAGTTCTCTCATGCCAAATAACCCAAAAAAATTCAAGAATGAGAACCACCCAAAAAGCCTTGTCCATCAGACCTGCATTAATCTGCTGCCAACGAAAAACCAAGTTCTTGATAGAACAAAGCACAGCCCAATTGATGGACAGACTGTCCAAAAGTTTCCCCCATAGCCCCCATGAGAAAGGACAATGGAGAAATTAATGATTTGACTTACTAGTGGCACAAGGGAAACTTAATTGTTTAGATGTCTTCAAGTAGTCATTTCATAAACGAAATATAACATTGTTTCCTTATTTTTAAATCCAAAATTTTATAGATGCAACTATAATATGCATCTTGGTTGTAGGATGAGAACAATCCAAAACCAAGATATTTATCATGAATACTTGTAAGAATTTTGGCCTGTGAATCCTTCACAAAAGATAAAACCATGGATAATATAAAAAGAACCTTCATTATGTACAGATCTGTCTCACTGTGAACGGGATTTAAACATTCATGTGCTACTGACACGAACAACGCAATTCAATAAAGCAAGTGCATCATGCAAAGAGAAATGTATCAGGAGAAAAAGAGGCTAACAAGGCAACTCAAATGTTTGACAGGCCTACGAGAGAACCATACTTTATAAGTTGTTCTTTATATTAAGTTAGATAATATAAAGAACAACTCGACCATATGATGTGAGATCGGGTAATCATTTTAGTGAAAGAAGATCTCAAGTGATTCTAGCAAAATTCTAAGATGCAGAAAATAACTTTACAAAAACTAATATCTACTCCAACAAAAATTCTAGTATTCTCTTAAAATGGACAGGATTGGAATAATATCCCAAAACTTTGGCTCATATTTCCTAAGCAACAGAAAACTATTAAGCATATGTTGTAAGTTTTTCCATAGTTCTATTATTTGGGAAATGATAATTGTCTTCACATCATCAAGATTTTGTTCCAAATCACAATGATCCACACTTCCGATCATGCTAACAGATCAGCAATGACTTGTATATCAATATTTCGAGGTAACTATAGTCCATCAATATCAGATGTTTCTGTTGACTGGATGCATGCTCCGGACTAATTTACCCTTCTCTCAGTCTGTTTCCTGTATTTAACCCTCTGAGGGGAACTATTTTCTAGAGATAACCCCTTTCTATGGATCCTTTGTTAACAATGAGGGGAACTAATCTCTACTGTTTTCAGGGATTCTTTGTTAACCATGAGAGGAACTATTCTCTAGAGACTACCATTTTCAGCAAATCTTGGTCAACTTATACAAAAATTAACTTTACCCATTAGAAAATATGTGATAGTCCTTGACAATGCAATTAAAGAATCTTCTTTTTTATAAGATTATATTAACAAGAAGAAAACCCCGAAGGCTACAAAAACAAAAGAACCAGGGGAGAAGAGACTAATAATCAAAAAGCTTGGTCTCACTCGATGGATCTAGAGAAAAGATCCATTCTTTACAAAGGTTTACAAAAGAATTAGAAACTTTGTCAAAACAGTTAGAAGTTCCCTCAAAAGCTCTTCCATTCGGACCAATCCTTTCAGCCCAAACTGTCCAGAGAACGCATAAAGGAAATTCAATTAAAGAATCTAAACACCAACGAATATAAAATAGAGGGAAAAGGGTAGGTGTGCCTTGAGGCTTGAGTTTAACCAAAACATTAACTTATATTACGATTTATACCCATTTGAGAAAACTTTAACTGTATTTTTATTGACTCCGATGAAATGCAAAATCTCAATGAAGAGCTGAGTGGCTGAAAGCAAATTTCTAAATTACAATTGACATGAAAGATTTCATTTTTCTTGTTCATAATGCAAATGGAAGATTAGACTGTTATGGAGGGAACATGGGAGTACCTAACTTTCAACGGAAAAAAAAAGATCAAACCTAGAATGAAGATTCAGAAGGAAGAGGTAAATACTTGTTCATATGAATATTGTCGCAGAAATAACTTGTGAAAGACGTCAATACAATGAGTTTTTCCATCACAATAATGACCAGAGTTACCAAAAAGATGCGACAAAACTTAATAGCGAAAGGAGAAACTTACTAGATCATTACTGCTGTTGACTTTGCTGCTGATTTTGATTGCTTGGAGGAGGCGGCATACCGGGACGAGGAGGCCCAAAAACAGGCACACCACCGCCAGGTGGAGGGGGCATCCCAGGTCTAGGAGGGGGCGCTTGCATTCCAGGTCTAGGCGGAGGTGGTGGTCCTCTCATCATCTGCCCTGGTGGCGGTGGCCCCATAGGTCTTTGTGCAAATTGATGCGGAGGTCCCGGGAATGGCTGTGGTGGTGGACCTCCTGGCCTGGCTTGCCCAAATTGTGGTGGAGGTCCTGGCGGAGGCACACCTCTACCCATTTGTGGCGGACCCTGCCCTGGAAATCCCTGCATTTGACCAGGAGGACGGATAACAGGAGGAGCAGGGTACGAAATGGCCGGTGCTGAGAGCTGGGGAACTGGTGCTCGAGAGATCTGAGGCTGCATCATACCCGGAGCGGGACCACCAACGCCCCGAACGGGCCCAGCAAGTCCCGGCTGTGCCTGAACAAGCGGTGCAGTGGGGATACCCCTCCCAGCAGCGCGACCAATACCAGGACCAGCCATAGCTGCAGCATTGGCTGCCTTAGCACGAGACTCTTCCGCTGGAGGTGGGCCTTCGACCGTCATAGAAATAACCTCTTCGCCGCGGAGGAGGACGAGGCCAAGGGTACGACGCTCCTCACGTTCTTCATTAGTCTTCTTTCCCTTAGCCGGTGGGAGCTTGCGAAACTCTTCGCAGTCGCCGAGGACAAGGTTCATGTGGCGATCGAAGGCCATGAACTTGCCGATCAGTTGGCGGCCATCTTGGATAGTGACCCTCATCCGATAATTAATGTACTGGAGCATCTTGGAACTCTTTGACATCGACATTGTGCCAAAGAGTTGAAGATTTCTCTACTCTAGTGTAAAAGCTAGGGTTTTCTGAGTGAAGCAGAAGAGGAAAACGAAGAAGAAGAAAGATTAAGCGCGCGTGAGAAAGGCCTAGGGCTTAAAAGAGCGGAGTGTTTTTTAAGGTGGGCGTATGTGCCGGACTTTAGTACCCGATCCATTTCTAAGGTGATGTTTGGTTCAATATAACGTAATGCAAATATATCTCGAAATTATTTATAAATATTCATTCCTGTGATTAGTTATTAATATGTGTTATTTAAATATGAAACAACCAGTTCTTATGTGTACATGCGGTACTTCGAACTTGAAACGAGTATGAAAAAATTAACGATATGACCTTTAGTCTCTAACCAAACCCAATGAAAAAAATTGATCACTTCTTATGCACTCATTAAATGATTCTGATCTAATTCATGGTTTATTAAATATAGATTGTCACAACCAGAAAAAGGCTATAATCAATCTGATAATGATTGATTGACGTCTTGCATGAGCAGTACATTTTTCTTTTATTTCTTATAATTACATTGAGGATGGTTACATTTCATATGTTGTAATAATAATTCCGAATAAATAAGAGAATTTGATTCAGTGATTGAATTCATTTTAACACTCCTTTCTAAATTTTAAAGTATCATTAAAAAAATTGAGTATTTTCATTTGTTATAATTCCATACTATATAAACATGGTAGTGTCAAACTTTTGGCACGAGAATCATTTCCAACTCTATGACATTGCAGGATTTGGATTCTTTGTTGTTGGGAATCTAACAGTAGAGAATTAGTTCAGTGATTTTGAGTCGACTGATCTTATTCAAATGGTCTAATTCTCATTCACGGAACTGTTAATTTTTTTATACTTTTATTTTTATTATTTGCTTTTTAAGTATCGATCTGGACTTTTCAGATCTCACTAAATGACCTAGATTGAACTTCTCACTTACACTATCCAACGAGTGACGACAATGCAAACCAGACATTGCTCAAGGATAAGTCATATTACGAGCTATAACATTTTATTCACCACTCAACAAAAGAAAGTTCAAAAATTCCTATTGCAATACCTCTTCAAAAAAATCATTAGTTAAAAGTTTACAAATTAAACTTTCTGGTAAATACAAACTCTCTGATAAATAAAATAGGGAAATGTACTCACAAGGTAGGACGAAATATAGACTGCTTTTGAGCCAAGAAGAGAAGCACCAAAATTACAACAATCAACACCCAAGGCGTCCAAGATCCCAACAATTGTCGACCAAACTCCAAAAGGCAGTTACAGTTGCAGTCCGCTCTGTCAATCAACGTCGAATAACCTTCGTAACCGCAACGAGCCCCCATCGTCTCGAGATAGAGTCGAGAAATATCGTCAGATGATAACCAATGTAACAAGACAAGTAACAGAGTTGGTAAAACTCTAAGAACCCAAATGAGACGTAGTTTTGCAGAAGATTTTGGAACACATGAATATGAATATGAATTTGAATGTGAGAAACAGAGAAGTAAAAGGAGAGCTAGAATAAGAAGAGAAGAATAAGGCATAGGATTAAGATTAAGAAAATCCATTAAAGAAGAACATAAAGATTTTCTACTGTAATTAGCCATCATTAATCATCATTTTTTTCTGTAATTAGCCATGATAACTGTAAACTCCTAAAAGAGGTTTTCTTTAGCAACTGAATCATTTCAAATTTCATAACCGTTTCTTTTCTTTCTTTTCTTTTTTTAATTTCTTAATCTACTTCTATTTTATTTTTTCTTTGAAAAATACAATTTTGACCTCTATATTTTTTTTTCAGTTCATTTCAAACCTCATTCTTTAAAAAAATTCTCAAACTAAAATGTAGATTAACACAAGTGTCTGAAATTAGATTTTCTGTTTAACTTGTGTTAGAATGAAATTTATATAAAAGTATAGAGGTCAAAATTAAATTTTTCATTATTTTTTTTGTAAGTAGATAAGCAGAGTAATATTAGGATCGAGACTTCTAACTGAAGTGGTCATACTGAAGAATTTCACCCTCTTGAACGAATCTGAACCACTAAAAACGATTCAAATTCAACATGATCTCGTCATGTTGTTTTCGAATTTACCATCCTAAATTCAATTATGCAAGTGAATTCAAAGCTCCTAAAACAAATCATATCCAAAGGAGAAAGAATGAACATCACAAGCATTCGTAAGAGGCAGTTAAATAAGAGCTAAAACTGCAACTCTGGCATTCATTATTTTAGTTAGCATCTGTTTCAATTAAATATGACCAATATGCTGCTCCTATAACTACCCCCACACACTCAGTATCTAATATATAGAGGGAAAATTTTGTTATTAATCTCGGACCCGACCCCCCCCCCCCCC
>QANY01005731.1:341639-467460 GCA_003255025.1 Datisca glomerata | reverse complement strand
CCCCCCCCCCCCCCCCCCTTTCCGGCTTCTATCTTCGAAATAGAAGCACGGCTGTGGTCAGCATGTCATGGGGTCTTCGTCGAGTCTCTCCATAATGTAACGTTATGAGTCTCAAGAAGACATTACCAAAGAGGTTCCGTAGCCATCGCGATGTGACTTTTGCCACCTCCATGCTACCTGCAAACTTTCTTGAAGATCTGTATATCGTGCACTCCAGTTCAATTCTCGAAATATCTTTCTCGGGTCACTAAACACTTCGGCATAATCACCGGGACGACGAGGGAGGTAGTCTACTTTGATATCGACCCCTGTTGCCTTCTTACATGCCTCCACAAACTCCCTCACCGATCTACCTGATACAGATTTGACAAACAAGCCACAATCTTTTATTCATGTATAATGTCATCGTATGTTAAGGTCAACGGAAAATGAGAACAAAACTTTAATATACGCTGCAGATGAGAAAATACAAAGGCAATGCGCAGTCTCCGTCTAACGTACCTTTTCCAGTGCCGATGTTGTAAATTCCAACTTTACCGGGCTTTGCCTTCTCAAGAGCTTTGACATGAGCATCAACCAAATCAGTTACGTCAATATAATCACGTATACAAGTTCCGTCCTGAGTTTTGTAATCTGTTCCTCTAACCTGCATGAGATCCAACTATATCTATCATCTTTATATCCAATAATTAAAAATAAAAAGAACTAAAGTTGCCGGTTATTTCTCGTGGTCAGGGGAAAACGTTGTCTGGTTATCAGAAATCAGTATACCTTAAGGCCTGGAATAATGCCACGAGCTGCGTCAAAGCAAGCACCTGATATACGTCCATGCTCACGAAGCTCGGGTTTGGGAGCTTCACCTAATCTTCCCTCTGGATCTGATCCAATCACATTGAAGTATCTAAAACACATTTTTAAAGATAACATATCATCAGAATGTGAATTCTAATGCATAATATGTTAACATGGAAATGAAAGGATACTACTTGAGGAATTTATTAATCGAAAAAAAAGGGAATATTTAATAGGTGAATCATGTTGAAATTGCCAACCTCAAGATCATGACCGCCATGTTCGAGTTTCTTGAGAAATCTAGGATGATATCTTCAGCCATCTTCTTGGCTTTTCCATAAGGATTAATCGGGACCTGCACTCAAGCAACCATGTAATTCAGTTCTTCGGTTCTAAAACATACCGCATGACAATCTTGGTTTTTAATTATCAAAGTAAGATATGGATCAAAAGACATCATTTTTGATAAAGCCAACTTTTCCGATCTTCATATATTCAACGAGACTCACCTGCGGAGTTTCTTCAGTAATGGGCATTTTTAATGGTTCCCCATATGTTGCACATGTACTAGAATATATCAGTGTCTTTACGCCATGAGCTGCCATCGACTCTAATACTGTCAACGTATTTGACGTAATATTATGATAATACCTACACCACAAGACGGTCAATCATTCAGTAAGCAAAAAATTCTGAGATATTCAAATGCACATTTTCGTTCGGTGTTTAAAGATAGAGTCAGTCTTTTTTTCATTTTTTATCCTTCTCATTTTTTTTGTTTAGTTTCCCGCAAGATCTGGTTATACATTAACCCTTCCATGGTTTTCCTTCTAAGAAACTTGATGTCTGGACCTTAGAGAATAGCAGGGAAAGAAAAAATGAGAGGAAAAGTAAATGTAATCAGAGGAAAATGGAAGGAAAATTATTAATGTAATAAAATTCATTCATATAAATATTTTCCTCCACATATTTCTAATATTCCAAACAATAGAAATGCAATCTTCGACATTTCCCTTTCCTTTCCCCCTAGATTTCAACATCCAAACATAGCCGAAAACAAATCATGTAAAAGACGAACAAAATAGAAAATACCATGAAATAAATATCAGAAAAATCACATTACCAAATCAAATAATGCAATTCCAAAATAAAAAGAATTACAATATTACAAAATAAAATCTCAGAAAACCAGCACGTCAAAAATGCATATCAATTTTTGACTGAAATTTTGACTCAAGGCCAGATTAAGCTAGACTAAAAGCGTCCTTACTTAAGTGGATCAAGGGTGCTTTCCCCAACATATGCAACTGCTGCAAAATGCATGACAGCATCAAATGCATTCTCTGAAAATATCTTATTGACCTGCAAACAACATTTAAAAAAAAGATCATCTTTGGCTCATTAATAGCATGAACATTTCCTTGCAACAGGCAGGGTAAAAGCTTACAGCTTTTGCATCTCCCAAGTCAGCATAAATGAATTGAAGTCTTCCAGGTTCTGGGAACAATTCTTGTAGAACTTTAACGGCACCAAGGTTTCCTCGTGATAGGTTATCCTATCAAGAAGGACAATCACATCAAATATTTAAACAGAATCACATAAACACCCTTACAAATTCTCAGAAAGACCTACCACTATTGTTACACGATATGAATCCTTCAGAAGTCGTAATGAAGCATGTGAACCAATGTAGCCAGCGCCTCCTGTCACTAGGACATGAGTTACCCCTGCTTCACGGAGGGTAAACTGGATTGTACAGGCAAACATAAAACAGCATTAGAATTGCAAGAATTTAACAATAATGCACTTGTAGCAAATAATCAAATCCCTTAATTTTGTTTTTCTAAGAGTAACTTATATCCCGGCGAAAAGTTGTCAACTAACATGTTTCATTTCTTAATCCTCAAATAGACTGAACAACACAGTTAAATTAGTTCTTCCATGAACTGTATGAAAACTATATTGACAACAAAAGAACAGCCTGAAGGCTGTACAAGAGTAACTAGTTGTCAATAAACATCCATATCATTATTAAGAGATCAAATAATAGAGAAAATCATGTTGTGTAGTGATAAAAAAAGGTTTAAATATTACCGACCAAAAAAAAAGTTCAAATATTATGGGCAAAGCAGTAGATCTATCAAGCAGGATCATGTTGCAAGACAGATATTTCGCTCATCAAAATTTGCATGTGTCAATTGTTTGTCAGAGAAAACAATCGGCAGCATGAGTGCCATGAAGAATGGAAATGTAGCAGGGAATGAGGGAACTATATTAAGCCAATATAACAAAATATACAGCAGCACAATAATCAACTCTGGCTGGTAAATTAACAGACGTGTACATTTACATATGGATGAAAAGATTACCGGGGAGGGAGTATTGAAGGTTGGGGATTGCTTGAGCATGATAATGCATAGAGCTGTAAGGACGGCAGCCAATAAAATTTTTCCTACGTAGTTGCTTTTCCTTTTAGGATCTCCATAATCAATCCCTGTAAATAAGAAGAAAGAAGAAAACTTAACACACTTCAAACAACAGATTCTGAAAAAAGATCAAGTAGATAGCATCAAACAATAGAAGATAGCAGAATGCATCATGGTTCATCATAGAATTAGAAAAAGAAACAATTATTTAAAAAACCACCTCCGAACGGCACAGATCTAGTGGACCTTGGCTGAGCTCTGGTCCTGCTAAAATTAAGCATTTGGAGAGTCTTCAACTGGACCTTATAATAGAAGGAAATCCCTACCCCAGACTCTCAACAACCAAGCAAGACTCCCTCACAAATGTGGACTTTGATGCAGAGTCCTGCAATAGAACCAAAAGTGCTCACTAAATTTCAGAGATTCAAGAAGATAAAAATGAGAAAACGTCCTCAACCCAAAAGGTTGGTGATAGAACATGCAACAAGTTGTCAGAGAGTAAATGCAAAAGTTGAATCCTAAAAGTAAAATATTTCTGACAATTCAAACAGCCACAAATAAAAACTCTGAAGAGTCGACCACTTTGGTTTACGTTTCTGAGAGGGAGATGCTGATATTTGAGATCCAGGAAGACCCAGAAGCAGACCAGAAATCACATTGCCAAAAACAAAAAGACAATAAAAAATCAAACATAATTTAAACAAACAAACAGACTTTCATAGTGGTAAAGATACAATACAAATAAAGAAATGTATCCTTTGTTGTCAGAGCATGTCTGTTTCTACACAGGAAAAACAGGAGGATGGCCAATGACAATTTTGTTTTAGAATCAGACATGATAACAGGGAAAACGATAAGAATTGAATTGAGAAATAATACTGTTAAAATAAACCCAAATCGGAATTGTTAGATCCAAAACGATACCCATCTCATATTATATCATGAAATGCAGAATAAATTAGTTTAAACAACGGAACCATGTCTTTGATCACATACACAAAAAATGAGGGAAATTTCACCATAGTCAAACAATCATGAAGGAAGATTTAGAGAGCGAGATGGGAGGAAGCAGGGCACGGTAAAGCCAAAGAACTGAATTGGGACGAAAAAACGAAAAGAAAAAAGACGTTAATTAAGTATAAGCCTAAGGCCTTGATCTCAAAGCAGTGCCTTGTAAGAAAAACAGCATTATATGAAACAAAGTCCTAAAATTTGCGAAAGATGAGGTATTAGTTTTTTGGGAACTTGTCTTTCCCGTACCCAGAAGATCTTTCAGAAGACAGTAACGAAAAAACCAGTCCAAAGCCTCGAATTTAAACACAGCTTGCTCTTGCTGCGTAAAAGCTACACAATGGGGGGAAAATCCCAAAGCCCAAAATAAATAAAAAAAGAAAAAAGAAAACGAGTACCAGATATGAATTATAAACCATGGCAATTGAAACCATGTGAGCTGGGCGAAAGAGGAGCAATCAGAACAACTAACGAACCAGAATCAAAAGGTTAGAGAGAGAGAGAGAGGGGTAGAATACCAGAGGAAGAGAGAGGCAGAGAGGTCGACCAGACCCAGGATCGTTTTATGTGAAAAAACATATGAATATTATAAAAAAGAAAGAATAGAGGGCGAAGGAGAAGGTGAGGAAGTGACGGAAGAGGGATTGGAATTGAAATAGCCAAATAGGCGGAGACTTCTCTGCATCCATTGTTGTTTTTTTATGCATTTTATATATTTAAAATAATATTTCCGCTCCAAAGATATGTCTTACAATTTACTCTTGTTTTTTCTTTGATCTCAACCATTATAATACACACGTGCCGCACGTGTAATTAAAAATATTTTAATTACAATTAAACTAAAATTATCTTCTCTTATTTTGGATCAGGATTCTCGTGAAAATCATGTTGAATCATGACCGTTCATTTAAAAAATGAACGATTCAAATTCAATATCATTAAAAGACAAGAAAAAAAATAATCACATCATCTCGACTGACGTATCGAGATGATCATGACAATCTATTTTTTACGGAGGGTCATGATTTTACCAACAGATCCTTCATGTTGGATCGGAAACAGGAAGGATCTATTTATCTTATTTTTTAGATTCTAGACCATACAAGACAAGACATCATTTGACTCATTATATTTTTTTAATGAATAATTATTGATGTGAGACCACATAAAATGATACATTTTATCATGTTAGTTTTCAATTTTTTTATGTAGGACCTATATAAATCTCCATTTAATATATAGAAGTTCTCATTCATATTAATTAGATATCTAAATCATAGAGTTTAGATATTATAATTTTACATTGACTAAGTTACTGTTCAATTTTTAAATGATTAAGTGAAATATCAATCATTAGTTGGTTGGTGTGTGATTGACAAAATACTTTATTGATGATTTAAATATCACTCGATCACTTAAAATTTGATCAATAACTTAATCGCGTAAAATTATTAATTTCTATTACCCAAAATATTTTCAGTGGTCATGTATTCTACTAAGAGATTGGTACATGAACACAAATGTGTACCCCTTTACAGTACTGAGAGGTTTTACCGAGTACCATAGACGAACCCTGTAAGACATTTTATATGTTATCTTCCATTTAACTAATTATTATGAAATTAATGTTATTTACATTTTGTTCGAATAACATAGGTGTTCATGCGAAAAATACGCCTACATCGACTGTCGAGGAGTCCACCACACGTCGCTCGGTGATTCGTCCAATGGTCTATAAAAATCAAGAACGATCGTGAAAGCGGTAGGCAGGGCATCGGGGGGTGCCACACCTAATGCATCCAACGATCAAGTCTGTAGAATGTTTTAAAATAATAATAGGAATATGGAGAATTGCTTGCTGTTTAATGGGGATCACATATATTAATAATGATTTTCTATATCAGTCAAATGTCCAGGTTTAGTGTATCTTCTTCTTTATTCTGATAAGAAATGGAGATATGCATGGAGAATATTCTATCATCAAGATATTTTGATTATCATCTTTAACAACCATGGAGATTGCTTGATAAATTTGATGTGTGCCTATCATTTCTCTATATGACTGATTATTTTATCTTATTGTGACAGAAAAATGATATTTGGTCATGGAGGGTGTCTAGGTCATCATGGTGACTTCGGTCACACAAGAGTCCTCGGTTTGGACTTAATATGGGTCTTACCCAGAAAATTAGAGTATTAGACTTTGTTCAGAAATATTATTGAGTGAGCTTTATCCTGGGGGTTTTTTCTCCCCTACGGTTTGCCCCCACTTCTTGAGTCAGGAGCATAGCAATAGAGTCGGGAAGTATGTTGTGGAGGGAGCCATAAGCTTTTACCTAAGACTCTGTCTTTGCACTTCATCGAGTGTTAAACATATGTTGATGTTACGATCGTCAAACAATCGAGTTTGTGTCAAAATATCTAAGTATATGTTGCTCGTTCATGATGGCGTCTTTGAGCATATTGTATCTGAGATGAGCTTTCTTCATATTTGTCAATTGATTCTTGGTAAAAATGTTATCTTGTTTAATGTTGGACTTATTCATGTAATGATATGTGTAATCGTGTTGGGACCTGCAGCTCTGTGGTTCAGGCTTGTGCAAGTTGCTCTAAGTAATTATCGAGATTGAGTCTCTATGATTTTCATCTGGTAGTCAAATGGCTTGAGTTGGATCAGTGGTCATAACAACAAAACTTTTACACCTTCGTCTGAACGCATCACTAGGACTTGGTGTTAGGATTGAAATCCTTTGAACTGATGTAGGCGATATGACAGTCAGTCCGTTGGGATTACTTTACTGTGAGGTCGACTTGACGTTGTGACGTTATTGGGTCTTCTTAAGGATATGATTTTTTTCAAAATCTTATGTTGCACTCTCGTGTTGATCCATACTTGACCATATATCCGGTACATTACTTTGGTATCTCATGTCTTATGGCGAATGATGAGAGTTATTACAGTCAAGTGGCACGCTCTTCCCGATGGTTCTTTTTGCCATCAATAGTTAGATATTTAGAAACTAAGTCGTGGCTGGGAACCGAAGGTATTGATGCTTTGGTTGTTGACTCTTTCTCACAACTCAATATATGAGTCTATTGGTCTGTCCAAGTCATGTAATGATTCGACTGTCTAAGTCATCTGTCGATTTGTTTGAAATTTATAGTGATTTTGTTGCGTAGCTTGGCACAACGAGTGTCATCGAGCTAGCCTTAAAGAAAATCAAGTGGTTGTTTTCTTTGAGAACAAATGACTTTTGAGTATCTATAGAGTGATGCCCCCTTCATCATGACTTGGGCTTGGCAATATTTTGGACTTATGGAAGGTCTTTAGCTTATATGCCCCCAATGTATAAAACAATTGAATCACATTGAGCAATGGGTTTGTATTCGATATTATCATTGACATCCTTGATTTAAAATATAATGCTCGCTCTGTTGAGCTCGTCGTTGCATCTTTGTGTGCTGACATGTCTGCTGGCGTAACTCGTAAATCATCAATGCTCACGCTTTCTAGCAGTAGGTTTTTTAGCCCTCTTTGCCTCGTTTGCTCAAATTGTGTTTAACGAGTCCTTGATGGTGAGGTCATTTGGAGTCATCTTCAATTGAGTACCAAGATCCCTTGTGATTTGTGATTTTGGCTAATCTCGATACCATAGTCATCAGTAAGACTTGAGTGTCATTTTCATAATTGTGATTATGGGTATCATAGTTATCTTGGTAACTTTGGGTACCTTAATCATCTATGTGACGTAGAGTAATATAGTCATCTAGGTGACTTAGGATACTTAGTCATCTTTATGACTATGGGGACTTAGCCATCTGTGTGACTTTGAATCCAATGTAGTCATATGGGTGATTTTGTGTGTTTTAGTCATCTATGTGACTTGGAGTATCGTCTATGTGACCGTCATCGTCTATGTGACTGTCATCGTCATCTAGTGACTTCAGGTATCCTGGAATATTATAATGGTTCTTTTACCTTATGTAAGGTCTTTTCTCATATTCGTCTTAGGTAAGTTATAAGGTCTTGGCGGTTGTGACCATTATCAAAGTACTCCATCCCAGCATCTCATGTTACTCGGGTGCCACGAAATATTACCGTGATCATTTGCCTTAGGGTAGGGTATTTTTCCAATCATCTTATATGATAAGGATGTCTCGTTAGGCTGTTGCCTTGGATGAGGTCATTTTGCCCTTCGTAGGGTCTTTTTCCAGATCATCTTATGTGATAAGGATGCCTCGTGAGGCCACCGCCCGAGGTTAGGTCTTTCGTCTGAGGGTTCTTTGACCTCAGGTTCCATGGGATACTTCTGTGGTCCTTTTGCCCTATATAGAGGGATCATCCTTAGTAATCAGGAGGCCTCGTCAGGCCGTCACTTTAGTTGAGGTCTTTCTTCTGATCATCTCGTGTGCTCGGGTGCCACGAGATACTTTCATGGTCCTTTTACCCTATGTAAGATCATTCTCTTAGTCATTTTTGGTGAAAATGGGGCCTCTATGGTCCTGACCTTTATCGAGGTCTTTCAGCCAAGCATCTTGTGTGTTCGGGTGCCGCGAGATTCTTTCGTGGTCATTTTGCCCAATGTGGGATCTTATCTCCTACTCATCTTTGGTGAGTAGGAGGCCTCGGCGACCGTGACCTTTATTGAGGTCTTTCATACAAGCATCTCGCGTCCCCGGGGAAGCTGCTCTATGGAGCACTCTTTAAATCATTCCCTCAATTTTAGAACTTTGCTATGATTTGCCCCTATCCTTGTGGCTAGCTTGATAATCTCTGTTGACATGCGAGCAACTCTTCGTATTTGGCTTCATTGTGTTGATGTCCTGAATGCAAAGTGCATCCCCCTTTCAGTTATCGTCACCTCTGATGTTTTGAGTATCAGTCTGACTTGACTTCTGCATGTGTTTGCAAATCCATCCACATTGAGCGCCCATTCCATGTTTGAAGGTCTTTCCCTGTGCCTCTATCCGTCGTGTCATCTTGTGTGACATATCATGTGCGACTTAAGTTCTATTTCTCTTGGGGTGGCGTCATCTCTATAACAAAGTCAACGAGTGCTTGAATCTTGATTGTCGTATGAGGTTCGTATCTTATGTTGAACTCTGCGAGCGCATCCACCGTGTTCCGCATGTACTCTTGGAACATTTTCTTGACTAAATGTTGATAGGTGGTTCCTGCGTACTTCAGTCCGAACAGCATAACTTTGTAACACTAATTCCTCCTCTCATAGAAAAAGGATATATTATCTTCGTTTGAGTGAGGCATGAGTATCTGATTGTAACTGGAGAAAACATCCATGGGACTGAGCATCCCGTGACCCGTTGTAGCATCCATCAGTTGATTAATTTTTGAAATATAGAAGTTGTCCTTTGGGCATGCCTTATTTGGTTCATTCACCCTATTAAGACTTTGACTTTTCATTCTTCATCTTTTCCTTTACCGTATTGACCAAGCAGTCTGGGTAGTGGACCTCTCAGGTCTCGATAATTATGCTTGCTCTCTCGCAGGATTGTGTAATCTATGAACTCACGGGTCTTGCTTGATGTCTCACATGAGCATTTGCATAATTTGTTATCTCTCGGGTCTTGATAATTATACATGCTTTCTCATAGGAGCATTTTCATAATTTGTAACCTCTCAGATCTTGATAACCATGTTTGATATCTTTTGGAGCATTGGTGTAATCTTTGACTTCTACGGTCTTGATAATTATGCTCGCTTTCTCGTGGGAGCATTGGCGTAATCTGTGATCTATTGGTTCTTAATAATCACGCTTGCTCTCTCGTGAGAGCATTTGCATGATATGTGACCTGTCGGGTCTCGATAATTATGTTTGCTCTCCCATGGGAGCGTTTGCGTAATTTGTGACCCATCGGGTCTTGATAATAATGTTAACTCTCTCGTGGGAGCGTTTGCATATTTTGTGGCCTTTCTGGTCTTAGTAATTATGTTCGCTCTCTCAAGGGAACGTTTACATATTTCATGACCTCTCTGATTTTGATAAATATGTTTGCTCTCTTGCGAGAGCGTTTTAACTGCACTTATATATTCATAGGGACTTTTACATTGTATTTCTATTTCTAGCTTCATATCTCTTACTGGGTGAGCCTTAGTGATTCATAGACCTCGTGTTGAGACGTCGTAGTAATATAATTCAGAGATTTTGAGATTTTTTATTATGTTTTAGGATCTCGTTACTTGTAATAAGCTCATGGTTAATATCATACTGAATTAAAGTGTTCTAAAAAAATATTCTTGAAAAGAACAGTAAATTTGAGCATAAAAATTAAATAGCATATCTCAAAAATTTTATGGAGATAACCGATGTGGTTCTTGATTTTGAGAGAATAAAAATCTAAAATAATACAGATCTGAGTTTTGTGATCTGCATCTGAATCTTAAAACCTGTTCTTGTCCAAGATGCTAAATAATATTTATTGTATTATTTTTTTCAAAATTTTAATGGAGATCATCAATGTGACTCGCGATTTTGAGGAAATAACAAATTTAGAATGATGTCGATCGGAGATGTGTGGTTCACATCCCGATCTTGAAACTCACTCATGTCTGAGATATTAAATAATATTGATGCAAGTAATTACATTATTCTCCTGACATTAATAGTACATCAAGCAGTGTAAATTAATTAAAGAAAAATTTGCAATTAAAATAAATAATAGGTAAATAAATTGCTTAAAATAATTGTAATTATTGTGCGTAAATAAATATTCCCTTAAGTTTGTATTTTGGGTTAAAATAAATTGTTTTTATTTTGGGTTAAAAACAATTTATTTTGGGTTAAAAACAATTTATTTTTGAGTATCAGTCTGACTTGACTTTTGCATTATTTGCAAATCCATCCAAGTTGAGCGCCCATTCCATGTCTGAAGGTTCTTTCCCCATGCCTCTCTCCGTCGTGTCATCTTGTGTGATATATCATGTGCGACTTGAGTTCTCTTTCTCTTGGGGTGGCGTCATCTCTACAACAAAGCCAACGAGTGCTTGAATCTTGATTGTGGTCTGAGGTTCGTATCTTATGTCGAATTCTCTGAGCGCATCCATCGTGTTCCGCATGTACTCTTGGAACATTTTGTTGACTAAATGTTGATAGGTGGTTCCTGCGTACTTCAGTCCGAACAGCATAGCTTTGTAACAATAATTCCTCCTCTCAGAGAAAAATGATATATTCTCTTCGTTTGAGTAAGACATGGGTATCTGATTGTACCTGGAGAAAACATCCATGAGACTAAGCATCTCGTGACCCGTTGTAGTATCCATCAATTGATTAACTTTTGAAATATAGAAGTTGTCCTTTGGGCATGCCTTATTCGGGTCATTGACCCTATTAGGACTTTGACTTTTCGTTCTTCATATTTTCCTTTACCGTATTGAACAAGCAGTCTGGGTAGTGGACCTCTCAGGTCTCGATAATTATGCTTGCTCTCTTGCGGGATTGTGTAATCTATGAACTCCCGGGTCTTTCTTGATGTCTCACATGAGCATTTGCATAATTTGTTATTTCGCGGGTCTTGATGATTATGCATGCTCTCTCGTAGGAGCATTTTCACAATTTGTGACCTCTCAAATCTTGATAATCATGTTTGATATCTTTTGGAGCATTGGTGTAATCTTTGACTTCTACGGTCTTGATAATTATGCTCGCTTTCTCGTGGGAGTATTGGCGTAATCTGTGGTATCTTGGTTCTTAATAATCGTGTTTGCTCTCTCGTGAGAGCATTTGCATGATATGTGACCCACCGGGTCTAGATAATTATGTTTGCTCTCTCGTGGGTGCGTTTGCGTAATTTGTGACATCTCGGGTCTTGATAATAATGTTCGCTGTCTCGTGAGAGCGTTTGCATATTTTGTGGTATCTCTGGTCTTGGTAAGTATGTTCGCTCTCTCAAGGGAACGTTTACATATTTCACGACCTCTCTGCTTTTGATAATTATGTTTGCTCTCTCGCGAGAGCGTTTTAACTGCACTTATATATTCATAAGGATTTTACATTGTATTTCTATTTCTAGCTTCTTATCTCTTACTGGGTGGGCCTTAATGATTCATCAACCTCGTGTTGAGATGTCGTAGTAATATAATTCAGAGATTTTGGGATTTTTATTATGTTTTAGGATCTCATTACTTGTAATAAGCTCATGCTTAATATCATACTGAATTAAAGTGTTCTAAAAAATATTCTTGAAAATAACAGTAAATTTGAGCATAAAAAATAAATAGCATATCTCAAAAATTTTATGGAGATAATCGATGTGGCTATTGATTTTGAGAGAATAAAAATCTAAAATAATACATATTTGAGTTTTATGGTCTGCATCTGAATCTTAAAATATGCTCTTATCCAAGATACTAAATAATATTTATTGTATATTTTTTTTCAAAATTTTAATGGAGATCATCAACTGACTCGTGATTTTGAGGGAATAACATATTTAGAATGATGTCGATCCGAGATGTGTGATTCGCATCCCGATCTTGAAGCTCACTCATGTCTGAGATATTAAATAATATTGATGCAAGTAATTAAATTATTCTCCTTACATTAATAGCACATCAAGCAGTGTAAATTAAAAAAGAAAATTTTGCAATTAAAATAAATAATAGGTAAATAAATTGCTTAAAGTAATTTTAATTTTTTTTTTGCGTAAATAAATATTTCCTTAAGTTTGTATTTATTACGTATTTGCTACGCCATTTTTCTTTTTACTCAGAATTAGACAACATTGACTAATTGGGCCAGGCCTGTGAAAAGCAACGGTTAGACGCTGGGCTTTTTGACTTCGGCTATTTGAGACGTTGTGAAGTCCGTGCAAAAGAGGCCAGGACTCGCTGGGCATGTAAAAAGACAAGGGACAGGTCGTGGGTTGCGTCACAGGCGCGGGTCACCTTACGGGTCGAGTTCCCGTGCAGGCAGTGTCTGGGCACGCGCGTCGCGCTGGGCATTCCTCTGGTGGACGCACGGGTCACGCGTCGCGCTTGGCCTTCTCCACGCGAGGTCCTTCATTTGTTGGTCTGGGCCACTGCAGCGATCACTCTTGGGCTCCACGTGTACATGGATCGGGTATGTCAACTCGGATAGCTGGAACCAGGTAGAGAAGAAGGTGTTCACCGCCTGTGGCACGTGTGAGCGCGTGAGGACTATTCCAGCCACCTTTCACGGCTGGGAATGGCTTGAATCGTCGGCGATCTCAATCTGAACATCTCTGTGGGTTTATTTTCGTCTGAATCTTTATCATTCGTTGTAGATCTGAGTTATGCTTTCGGTAATGGAGGAGATTTTTCTCCTCGACTTTCATGGCGGTTCTTGGCCTGGACAAGGCCTGACGCTCTTGTAGGCGAAGCCACGAGTGTGTTCGGCGACAGATCGCGCGGATGCAGTTGCGATGGTGGCAGCTCCGCGGCGGTTCAAGACTTCAGGCGGCAACATCGTTGCTTAACGGCAATGACGATGCTCGACGGTGGGCTGTCAACATGCGACGATGAAGTCAGCAGCGGTTCTTCGGGGCAGTAACGGTGATACTGATCCCAATATTCATCTCCTTCGTGATTCTTTAATCCATTTTGGATCGTTCCACCATTGTTGAGACAATCGTTGCGGTGGATATAATTTATTGATCAATTTTGAAAAAGTGACATCTAGGTTCTCACAAACGGCGTCACGCGTTGATTGATAATTCATCTAAGGATTTGTAAGAATTAAGAATGATCGTGAAAACAGTAAGGAGGACGTCGGATAGTGCTCTACTTAATGCACTCTGACGATCAAGTCAGTAGAGTGTTTTAAAATAATAATAATAATATGGAGAATTGCTTATTGTTTAATAAAGATCATCATATATTAGTAATAATTTTCTGTATCAGTCAAACGTTCATGTTTAGTGTATCTTCTTACTTATTCTGATAAGGAATGAAAATATTCATGGAGAATATTATTTGATCAGGATATTTTGATTATCATTTTCTTTTCTTTAACAACATTTGAGATTACCTCATAAATTTAATGTGTGCCTATCATTTCTATGTATGACTGATTATTATATCTTATTATGACAGAAAAATGATATCGGCTATCTCGAGTAGGCACGATCTTAGGTATGAGATTATCTCGTCATCCGTGTGACCTCGATAGTGTAATTATATATGGGGTCGTGACCATCGATTTGATCGTGGATGGTGTCTCGGTCATCATGTTGACTTCGGTCACAGATGATTCATTTGTTTGGATTTAATATGGGTCCTACCCGAAAAAGAGAGTATTAGGCATTATTAAGTGACTTTTATTCCGAATGTTTTTTCTTTCCTACAATAGGTGTATTTGACGAAATTCATATTCACACTTTATTATATATGTTTATGATTCAATTTGATCGGTTATACCATGAAAAGCATAACCAATAAAATGAAAAATCAAACTCCATGAAAACCGGGTTGATTTGATTGGTTGATTTTAAAAATCAAAATTTTGTATACAAACTCAGCGTGCTTAACTAAAATTAACATTATATTATACATCCCATCTCACATAATATAAACTGTACTACGTCCCCTCAAATAAAAAAGTCAAACTCAACACTATTTAATAATTGACCTTGATCACATCATTGTTTAAGCCTCACATCTATGATTAAGTTTTTTTGACGTTGGAAGAAAACGGATGTTGGAAAGCCAACTACTAGGATAGTTTAGCCAAACCAGGCCGTTCATTTAGCTTTTGAACGACTCAAAGTCAAGTTTAATAAAATTACATTTTTATTTGAGTTTATTTATTATGATCGTTCAAATCTAATTAGACAGTTTAGATGTAAACTCCCTTCTGCCTGTGTGGAACAACGACAAAGAAACCCATCAGCACATCCACATTATAAACGTCGGAGTTTGGAATCATACTTTCTCCAATTTATCTTTTTGTTAGAAAAATAATTAATTGATGTTAGAAAATCACTAATTAATTATTTCTCCTAAGCTATACCTTTAGTCCAAAAATTCGAGAGTATCAGTCCTTATACTTCGACTAGTGATTATTTCATATTTAAGAGCAAAATGAAACATACAAGGGTGGAAATTAAAAAAAGAGAGTAATTCTACGTCGATTAAATAATTGATTAAGTTTTAACTGACCAAATGATGTGACAATCATTTATAAGTTATTTTATCAAATCATTTTCATAAATCATCAAGCGTCAACTTATAAATGATTGGTACATCACTTGATCACGTAAAACATGATCAATTATTTAATTACTCTAAAATTATTCAAATTAAAATATTGGGACTATTAAATTTGTGTGTAAAGTTCAAAAACTGATACTTTATCTTCGTCGTTAGACTAACAATTTATTTGAGATGACTCAGGTTGTAGAAAAATATTAAAAATAGTCAATTGAGAAAAGAAAAAAATAAAATTAAGAGCCTAATTTTTTAACCAAATATAACCTTTTGTACAGGGGAAATGTTATACCAGGCTCTCATAAAAAACGTTACATTTCATTAAAGAATCCTAATTCCGTTTTCTTACTTTGGTCTTTCCACCGAAATTTCTTAAAATTTTAGCGTGCATGCATTAAATTCAATAGGCCAAGACAATTATGTGCCAGGGGAATATGTAATTTTGCCACTGATAATGCAATAAATTGCTTAAAGTTGTTTTGTTTGGTTAATTAATTTATTATAATAATCAACAAATATTCTATAGGATTTTCCCTAGATGTGCCCAAATATAAATGAACAATTTGACAACCTAATGTTTATTATTTTTCTAATTTCACCATGATTGGCAATTATTCACAAATATAATTAGGAAAACCCAGTTTCCATACTCTTAATAATCCTGTAAAACCAATTTTATTCATCCCAACGTGTGTTCAAGGTGCCCAATATTACCTATATTTCTTACTATGACCAAGTAAAGATATTAATGCATAGTTAGAGAAATTCAAGAGATTAAACTCGTGCTTATACAAATTGAGACGAAGATTATTTAAACAAATTAGGATGAAATGCATTTTTCTTTTAAAAAAAGTAATATATTTTTTATTGAAATCTGAAGAAAAAATTCTAGCTTAAATCTTATTGGGACAATCTAAAACAAATTGGATGCATCAAATCAGACAGACTTTACACACTGCAATCTTCAGTGAATATCATTTCAAATTTGTGTACAACATGATCAAATATCACAATAATAAACACTTATATGAGTTGATAATATATATGTCATAAAGTTAAACATTCACTTCATCGTTTAAATTTTATTATTATTTCATTGAAAAATCTATTATATTATCAACTTATACTCGATATTGATATGATATCGAACATTTTTCATATTCCATTAGGTCAAGGGGTACTTTGTAAAATTTCAAATTTTATGTATTTTTGCCTAACTTGGATTTGATTTAATGACTGTGAAGAAAAAAATAGCCAATTAGGTTAGGAGGCGCCTAATGAAAGTGATACTATTTGACTTTTCTATTTTACGCAATGTCTCAATGCAAAAAGCCAAATTTGAGATACTTTTCCATATCTATGTCAAGATACCTTTTCAATCAATTGCTAGCCATTTTGATTTTTTGATACATAAGCTTAATTTTAGATAAAAGTACAAAAAAAAAAATTCGGATATGCAAAATTCATTCTGATAAAGCCTAACCCACTCATCCGCCTCTTATATAAACTTGATACTCTCAACCAGCACCATCTGACCTCCCCAGCAGCCACCCTTCAAAGAACTATACCATTTCAATTAACGAATAACCTAATTTCTTTCACTACTCTCGTGATTTCTGTTTACAACAATAGCTAATGAACATTTCCAAAAAAAATTATTATTTCTTCTTCAATTATTCTTTATGGTTAAATTTATAATTGATAAATTCTTTTTCCCTTTTTAAGGCGTGGATTATATATGCAAAATCTACTATATGTATATCGTATTTAAGTTTATCTATGTAGAAATGATAAGATATATTATTCAACCAAGCCGTAGACAATATACAACTATGAAGCCCTTTTATACAATAGTAAAGAGAATAGGATGAAGAAACAACTAGTAGTAAAATGAGAAAAAAAAATATACAATTCAAACAAATTCTAAGTCTAACTATAGTAAAAAATATAAAGTCAAAATACAATATTTTTGCTACAAAATTTTTAAGTTGAGAACAAAAATCTTAAAGAAAATTTGAATTATTGTCATTTTAGAATCTGTTAATAATTCATAACATGGACAAAAAATGAAGAGATAGATAATTAAATGCAATATGGTAACCTCATGTATTATTCGTTTAATTGTGCATGAAAGTAATATAATGTAAATGGTTTACTTGAAGATATCCTAGAGCATGCTTTGCAATTTATTTAAAATTCAAAAAGCAACTAAACTTACAAAATTTCTAAGATTGTATGGCCCTGAATCTTTCTCCCTTTACAATGGACATGCCTCTTCAAAACTATTTATAGACAAATGCAATACCGTTAGAATTATATAAATTACAATGAACTTTTAGGCTTCAATTTATGATTTTGAGACGACTCTTAGGATTCAAATCATGATTTTATGAATGATTATCTTAATAGATATCAATTAGTTCTATTGAAAATATAAAAGTCATCAATTATCATGTTAATGTACATGCATTTTACACACAAACTGTGCCTATTTTATTTTTCAAAGTAGTGGAGATAATTGAATTAATAAATTATAGGTTATTTATCATCAGTGTTTGATTACTACACTAAGACATCACTTACAAGTTAATAATTTTGGCCAAAGTCAAAATACTAATGGAGTGTCCGCTGTCTTGAGATGAGGTTTACTTTCGTTTGAATTTATTATTATTATTTATAATTCATGTGAGTTTGTAGATTGATTAATTGTTCTCTACCAAGTTATTATTCAAGTTAAAACCAGCATTAAGTAAATTTTAATAATTATTAGATTTAAGAACGTTATTTTATAGGATTCGGACTGCCAGTCAACGGTGTTGATGACAGACGGTGGCAGGTGACCGACGACGATTTGGCTGCGCGGACAAGGAGAAGTCGCAGCTGTCGGTTGAAGTCGCAGCGTTGGTTGTGGCTGTCTGAGGTAGCCGCAGCGGTAAGGACTGGCAGCAGCCATGGCCAACAGTCACTTGCTAGGAAGATGAAGCTGAAAACCCATTAACATTGTGTTTAAAAAAATATGTGGATGGTTGCGGGCTTCGCCCACGACCACAACGGAATGCTGGGATATTCCCAGCCCTCAATTTTTTTAAACAAGAAAAATTATTTTCAGTACTTTATAAATTAATTAATTTTAAGAATCATTTATTAAATTAAAATTTAAAATAATTTTAGAGATCATAAAATTAATTTTAATTTAAGAATTTTCAATAAATTGTTTTGTTTATTTTTAGATTTTTAGGTTAAAATAGTTTCAAAATAACTTTTAAAGCATTATCAAATAAATTATTTTGATTTGGGGTTAAAATAATTTTAAAACAATTTTTCTAAGGATCATAAAATTGATTGTTTATGAATTCATTTAAGATTTAAATTCGATACAGTTTTAAATTTGAACATTAGTATGTTATATATTTTAATATGAATTAGTTAAAGCAACATGTCGTCAAAGTGACATCTCTTGTGAAAATTAATTTGTCTTGAAATATAAACGGTTGTGTGTGTGTGTAACTTATGTGGATATTTACCGGCTGAAATGAAAGAAAATATTTGACATGATTACATATGCTTCTATAGTAATAAATACGTGATGATTATTCAATTTTACATGTAACCAATAAATCGGCCCAAATGAAGGTTTCTTGTTCGATATGTTCTTTATCATCAGTGTTTGATTACTACACCAAGATATCATTTACAAGTTAATAGTTTTGGCCAAAGTCAAAATACTAATGAAGTGTCCGGTATCTTGAGATGAGATTTACTTTTGTTTGAATTTATTATTATTATTTAGAATTCATGTGAGCTTGTAGATTAGTTAATTGTTCTCTATCAAATTATTATTCAAGTTAATGCCGACATCAAGTAAATAAAATATTAAATGGCTCAACCTTCAAGTCCTAGTAATATAATCTCTTGATAGTTCTTAGAGTTATGGATCTTTATCGTGCATTATAGATTGCTTCGCCTTCACCTCTTACAGACAAGAGTAACTGTGATAAAATGAGGATATGGAAAGGTGAGAGAAACTAAATCGCATGTGTATGCTGATCATGAAGAAGCAAGGCACTACATCTAAAAAGATTACTACAATTAAGGATTCCTTGCGGATATTGAAAAAAGGTTTGTCAAGAACGAAAAGGTAGAAAATAGTACGCTCTTGACAGATCTAATTCTGATGAGGTATAAGGGTAAATGCAACATGAGTGAGTACATCATGAAAATGTCTCATCTTGTTTCAAGGATGAAAAGAACTTAGTCTCGAACTCTATGAAGGCTTGCTTGTACATATGGTTTTGATATCCCTTTCAGCACAGTTCAACCAGCTTAAGGTGAGCTACAATTGTCAGAAAGAGACTTGACCTCTGAATGAGCTCATCTCACACTGTGTTTATGAAGAGAAAAAAGTGAGGCATGATAAGACATAGGGTGTTTTCCTGGCCTCTACCTCTAAGGATAAGGGCAAGAGAAATAAAAGAAAGAAGTATAAGGTAGTCGTGGATGCAACATCACATAAGAAACAACAAAGGAAACCGGTTGACTCGAAATGCAATAGTTGTTACTTTTATGGAGCTGAAGGGCATAGGAAGAAGCAATGCACCAAATATCATGCTTGCGTGATAAGAAATGTGTGCTTCTTAATATGGTTTGTTCTGAGCTTAATTTAAAATCAGTTGCTAGACACATGATGAAAAAATTATGGTGTAATAACTCATATCAGTGTGTCTAAACATGGTTGCTTGACTTGCCGAATGCCAAGGGATGTTCAAAGATACATCTATGTAGGCAATGGCAAGATGGTTGAAGTTGATGTAATAAGGAAGTTTAGATTATTATCAAAGACTAGATTTTATTTAAATCATAATGAAACATTTATTGTATCGTCTTTTTGACGAAATTTGATTTCTATGTCTGTTTTGGACAAAGCTGGTTTTGTTCGTTCATTTGGAGATGTAAAAATTGGTTCGTTTCGTGATTTAAATTCGGTTAGTTCTTGTTTTATCACGTTACGACAATCTTAATTTACTTTATACAGTTGCTTCAATTAAGAAATCCCTGCAAGTAAGTACACGAGGTACTAAAAGAAAATTAACCAACGAGAATTCGTCTGCGTTATGGCACAAGATATTATGTCATATCTCAAGACAGAGAATATATAGACTTGTGTTAGACGTATTCTAGGTCCCTTAGATTTCACAGATTTTGACGTTTGTGTTAATTTCATAAAGGGTAAACAAATCGATAAAAAGAGATTTAAAGCTAACATGACTCAAGACGTCTTAGAATTTATTCATACAGATATTTGTGTGTCATTCCTTTTGGTCGCTTGGAATGGTCAACAATACTTTATAACGTTCATAGACGATTATTCTAGATATGAATTCATATACCTCATTCATGAAAAGTCACAGTCATTGGACATATTCAAAGAGTTTAAGGCTGAAGTTGAGATTCAACTCAACAAAATGATTAAAAGTGCCAGATCTAACCGTGGTGGTGAGTACTATGACAGATATGATGGTTCCGGTGAACAACGCCCTAGACCATTTGCTAAATTCCTAAATGAATGTGGTATCGTCCCATAGTACATTATGTCGGGTTCGCCCACTATGAATGGTGTTGCTGAAAGATGAAACAGAACGCTTAAGGACATGACCATGAGTATGTTTAGTCATTCGACCTTACCAGAATCACTATGAGGTGAAGCACTTAAGGTTGCATCATATATCCTTAATAGAGTTCAACTAAAGTGACTGACAGAACCTTATATGAGCTTTGAACCTGCAAGAAGCCAAGTATAAGGCATTTATATGTTTGAGGATGTCTAGTTGAGGCAAGACATCATAAGCCTAATTAAAAGAAATTGGACTTACAGATGGTGAGTTTGCTATTTTTTTGGATACTCTGAATGATCTAGGAGGTGCACGTTTTATGATCCCACAACTATGTTGATTATTTAGACTGGAAATGCTCGGTTCTTTGAGGATGTCGAGTTTACGGGGTGGGGATACAGTTAGAGATTTTATCTTTCAAGAGGAATGTGTTGATATTCCCATAAGTGTTATTAGCATTCCATTAAGGAGATCCACTAGAGAGATGAGAAGTGTAGTGCCAGATGATTACATTGTATTTCTCCAAGAACATGAGGTTGACATTGGTATCTGTTCAAGTTCCGTCAAGCCATGAAAAGTTATAGCTTTCAAAAGTGGATCAATATCATGAACGAGGAGATTAAGTAGAGGAATGACAATGACGTGTGAGATCTTGTTCCACTACCAGAAGGTGCGAAACCCATTGGTTACAAATATATTTTTAAGACTAACAGGGATTCAAAAGGTAATGTGGAAATATACAAGGCTCGTCTCGTTGCAAAAGGATTTACACAAAAAGAAGGCATCGACTGTAAAGAGACTCTCTCTTCAGTTTCCACGAAAGACTCTTTCAGGATTATAATGGCACTAGTGGCGCATTTCAATCTTGAGCTGCATCAGATGGATGTAAAGATGACGTTTCTCAATGGTGACATCGAGAGAGACGATCTATATGGTGTAACCAGAAAACTTTGTGTCGGGAGACCCAAAGAATATGGTTTGTAAACTTAAGAAATCCATCCATGGACTCAAATAGGCATCTCGATAATGGTATTTGAAGTTTTATCAGGTGATCATCTCGTTCGATTTTGAGATAAATTTGGTCGATGATTGTATATACCATAAATTCTGTTAGAGCAAGCATGTTTTTCTGGTTTTATATGTGCATGACATTTTGCTTGCCAACAACAATATAGGCTTATTGCGTGACACCAAAAGACTTCTAACTAAGAGTTTTGAGATGAAAGATCTTAGTCACGCCTCTTTTTTATTAAGTATCCAAATACACCGAGATCATTCTCGGGGTATTATTGGATTATCACAAAAGAGATATATTGAAAAGGTTCTCAAAAGATATGACATGCAAAACTATAAACCTAGTGATACCCCTATGGCTAATGGAGACATGTTTAGTCTCAATCAGTGTCCTAAGAATGATTTTGAGGAAAAAAAATGCAGAAGATTCCCTATGCCTCAATAGTTGGGAGTTTGATGTACGCTTAGGTTTATACATGCTGGATATTGCGTACGTGACTGGGATATTGTACATGTATTTAAGCAATTATGGCGTTTGAAAAGCAGCTAAACGGGTTTTGCGGTATTTAAAGAGAACAAAAGACTATTTACTCACGTATTAGAGATTAGATCAGATTGAGATCATTGGATATACTGACACTGAATTTGCTGGATGCCAATATAATATGTTATGAGGCATCCAATCACGATATATGATTGTGAAATATTGTCACAAGACTGCGTATAGTAGACGGTATTAAGAGACACTCAAGTTATTTTGTGACAATGAGTCTACAATCCTCTATTCTAATAACAACATGAGCTCGACAAAGTCGAGATACATAGGCTTCAAGTTCTTGGTTGTTAAGGAAAAAGTTCAGAGTTGACAGTTGTCTATAGAGCACGTCGAAACAAACTCCATGATTGCGGATCTGCTTACTAAGGGATTGCCACCCAAATAGTTTCATGAGCACACTTCTCTTATGGGTGTCATATCGGTTGATAATATTCGATTTTACTGGGAGTTTATGATTTTGGGTGCTTTTCTTTATAGACATATTTTCAGTTATTTCGGTTTATGAATATTTTAAGGTAATTTTTGCAGAAATAAAGTTTTGACTAATTCACACTCTGATTCTGATATGGTTCGATCTCACTAAGGCTTACGAAAGACCATTTGTAAATATGCATGTTAGGGCCACAATACATGAAATTTTCATGTTACACATCCACATCATAATCCATGTCATTCAGTTGTATTGACATACTTGACCATTGATGAGTTGAATCACGATTGATGTAACAAAAGCTGATTTGATCCTATGTCGGTGTGATTGATGGACTAGATTGATTATAGATACATTACAGTGATGACAGCAAAGTTGAACACGTTCAGTTATTTTTACAAAATATAATTATAAAGTTTCACATATAGTCCAAGTGAGAGATTGCTAGATCCTTAATCTAACATTTGACTTAAATGTAAATAATTATGTGTTGCAGACTTCAAATAAAATTAAACTCAATTAAAAGTGATCAAATAAGGTTTGGATAGTTGAGGTTTTAGTGTATCTGATAGGTTGCGGACCACCATTTAATGTGTAAATACTTTAAAATAATTTCTATTTTTATGATGAACTAAAATAGAAATACCAAAAGATAAATTATCTATAAGTGATTATGATCCACATGTCACACGATTAAGAGAAATCATTTTATTTCTCCCTAATATCCAATTGTTAGAGAGAAAACTCAGAGACTTACTCAAAATGGACTCTCTGATAGAGAATCGCATAAATTTAAAAAGTCAACCGTTCAATTTTAAATAATGATATATTATCATAAATTCAACTACGCTTCTATTATATAATTATTTGATTCTTAATATATTCAACGAGCTGTTATACGTTTTCCTTTAAAGCTATCTTTTACCCTCAGAGAAATAAATTCTGGTTTTCTCTTTTTCTCTCTCTCTTTTCTCTCCTCTCTCGCTAAGAAGTGTCAGCCAAAGCCATGGCGTCTAGCTTTGAAAACAGTGACGCCGGAGCTGTTCAGTGCCGGAGAGACCTGGGACTAGAGCATAAACTCTCTATGTGTTGCAATCTCTCTCTCCCTCTATCGCAATCTTTCTATGGCGCGACTTATGTATTCGTGGTTCCTCGTTTAGGGCTTTGGGTGAAATTTTCTGACTAGCTTGCTGTAGAAGATCACATTGGTTCTTCAAAATATGTAAGTTATTAAAACCTTATTTGATTATTTTGATAATATGTTTGCCCTAGTTGTTAAGATGTTCAATTTTTAATTTGGTTCTGTAATTGACAATTCTTTTCTGGCATTTTTGGTAATCGTATTGAATACATCTGTAGAATTTAATCTGTGGGAAGTTCCTCTTCAAATTTGGTCCTTGTATGAAGAGTGATGGCACTGGGTTTACTTTTTAATCTATTTTCGGTTGTAATACGAGTTGAATTTATTACATTCCATGGATTTCTATAGTGTGTTTCTATACATGAAAAATTGATGCCTGTGGGATCTACTGAATATTTTGTTGGATAGAAAATATAGTCTGTGTTCGGGGGTGGGTGTTCGGTGGGGGAAAAGAGCAATGGATATTAGTGGGATTATTCTTGAGAGTTGTTGGATTTCTTTCATGTATGCTCAGGCATTTTATTAAAAATCGGGGTAAAACATGAGTGAAAGTTGAATGTCGACTTTATATTGTTGTAGAATTGAAATTTTGGTCTTTTGTTTCGAATGAAGTGACACTTGAGCTTTAGAGCTAAGATTGTAGCTGGAAACTTGGCTTTACCAAGCAGGAATTTACTGAGTCTCGCTTCGTTCTTTGCCTTGTGCTGTGAAAGAAGCGACAAGAGGGAGAGCTTTGTCATTTTCCCCCTAAAACTTGCTGAAGACATTCTATTCATTTTGATTCGTTTTTTCACCACTGACGGGACATCACCTTGTACTGAGTTTGTTTTTTTCCCATTGACAATAAAATTTGTGGACTGATTAGTTTTACTATACAGTTTTTTTATTATTCAATAAACTATTTACATTGAGTAAATATTTTATTGACATCCAAATTTATAGTTGACTTTAGTAAATATGAGTTTTGTAATTGTTTAGTTTCTCAGTTTGTTTTATGGACCTCTCTTGGATTTATAATTATATTTACAATATGCATATGTGATTTTTAGTTTATAATTTTCGATTTCAGCTATTTTGAGATTGTGATTCTTATGAGTTAGTTTGTGAGTTTTTTTGTAGTAGACCATCACACTAACAATTTTGTAGAAATGTACCCTAACACTAATTTTCGTTTATCCTGACCCCTGACCCACTTTTCCTTCATTTTTCACTTTTTTTTTTCACATTGCACTTCTTGCAAGTTGTCCAATCAAATGTCATGGTCTACTCACTTAACACTCAAAACCTACCTAACCACCCCATCTCATTTCTCCTTCTTCCTATTTCATTTTTTTTCTACTTCCTCTTTGTTTTCTTCTTCGTCTTCTTCATTCTTCATCTTCTTCCTTCTTCCTGCAACAAAAAAGGATTGTTAATTCTTCTCTCTAGAACATGTATAATTCTTGTTTTCTTCTTTTTGAAAATATTTACTTGTCTTCTTCCTTCCTTCATGGATTTTTCACTTTCATGAGTTTTCTGAGAATATTTTTTTTTCTGAAACGTTGTTTGAAGTTCATTTATTGTATATGATCACTACAAATGACGGTGTAATGTAAAACGAGGTCTACACAAGTACTACACGAGCCTCGTGTAGTCATCATGTAGACTACACACACGGTACACGAGCCCCGTGTAGATCTCGTGTACACTACACGATCATCGTGTGGTGCATCAGAAGCTTCTCCAGTAGTTCACGAGCATCGTGTAACATCTATTATACTAATCGAGGACTACACGATCATCGTGTAGTGTCATCGTGTAATGTACAGGATGACCACATGATGATCGTGTACTCCTCGTGTACAATACACGATCCTCGTGTAGTCCTCGTGTACACTACATGATTGTAGTGTCATCGTGTAGTGTACAGGATGACCATAAGATGATCATGTACTCCTCGTGTACACTACACAATCCTTGTGTAGTCCTCGTGTACACTACATGACCCTCGTATAATTCTCATGTACACTACATGACCCTCGTATAATCCTCGTGTACACTACACGATGCTCGTGAAGGCCTCGTTTACACTACATAATGACTACACGATGTCTGTGAAAAGTCTCGTATATACACTACACGATCATCGTGTAATATTTCATTTCATTATGTATTCTTCTTGTACTGGCTTCCTTCATTGATGTATATACAGATATGTCTGAAGTTGAAATTCTTGTCATCCATGATGGAGATTGGGTGAAAAATAATACAACATGGTCTTTTAGTGGAGAGAAGACCAAATTATTGGAGATATCTACTAATTGCATTACCACGAGCTATTGTGTTTATTGTATGAAAAACTCCAAATAGACCCCTCAAACTATGATATATCTATCAAATTTTTTAAAGAAGCCATGTCCTCTGCCCTCTGGCTGAAATTTTAAAGGATATAGATTTACAGTTCTTTATTAAGGATAATTGATTAGAATCACTTAGAAGCCCATTATTTATAAGTACGAAGCCTAATTGTTTTTCATCTCAAAGCTCGGCTTCTCAAACTACAATGTCACAACAACCTCGGGTTCCTAAAACTACATGGTTTTATCAAAGTTGGATTCCTGAAACACAAATGTCACGACAACCCATACATGAAAGCATTCATCGCTTTTAGAGTTTTGGTCATTTTGAAAGGAACTATCATGATGATGATGTTTTTGGTCATGACAATTATAATGTTTTCGAGGATGTTGATGTTGATGGAGATGATACTGATGATTTTGATCAGGGGGCGTATGATGATGCAAACCGTGAAGATGACCATGATGAAACCATCAGTGAAGACAACCATACAACAATTCCAGACTTTAATACTGGTGGTGAACTCGAGACCACTTGTCGATTGGCATCACAACCTGATTTGAATGAACAACGTCCTAGGTCCAGCGAGTAACTAGCTGATTTGAATTAGCTTGTAACAGACACAATAGATATGGATGATTTGTACAGTGATAAAGTCGAGCTGTTTAAGGTTGCTCGTATGATGGTCATCTGAAGAAATTTTGAGTTTCGAATCTTCAAGTCAAGCCAGTCAATATTGATACTTGTATGTGTTGAGAAAACATGCCAATGGATGTTACAGGCCATGGACTTGAATATTTGTCCATACTTCTAAGTTACAAAGTTCATCAATGCACACACATGCACATTTGAAGTTTTGAGACATGAACATCATCATGCTACATATTCAATGATTAGTCATTCTATACGGTCTAAATACACGAGTATCGGTCATATATATGCCAAAAGACATAATTGAAGACGTTCGACTTGATTTCGGTGTCAACATAGGTTACCATAAGACATGGAGGGCTAAATAATATGCATTGGAATTAGTTCGAGGGTTTCCTAAAGACAACTATAGGATGCTCCCAGTATATTGTCACATGTTAGAATAAAAAAAAATCTAGGTACTTATTTTTTATTTTGTGATTATAATGTCTACAAGAGTACTACACGATGATTACATGGACCTCGTGTAGTCATCGTGTAGTCTACATGATGGTTACATGAAACTCGTGTAGTCATCCTGTCCACTATATTTGTACTCTGCCAATTTTAATACAGTAATATTAAATATTTTTCAGGGACAACAACACATATAGACACCGATGAGCATGATCATTTTAAATATTTTTTCATGGCTCTAATCTGTTCGTGGATTTTTCAATTGTATACGACATGTCATTGTTGTAAACGCAACAACCTTAAAATTCACATACAAAGAGGTATTATTTGTTGCAACAACAAAGGATAAGAACAACCAAGTATATCTCATTGCAGATTCAAAAAATAATGATTCATGTGAATGGTTCTTCTGTAAACTTCACGATGTAATCGGTAACCCGGAAGACTTTGTATTTATATTTGACAGGCATACAAGTATACTAAATGCTATACATGTTGTCTTCCCAATGCGCTTCATGAAGCTTGTATATTCTATATGAGCCAGAATATCAAATCAATTTATAAAAAGGAAGATGCAGTCGCATTATTTTTTAAAGCAGCAAAGGTATACCGTCAATCAGAATTTGATCGGCTGATGATTCATTTTACATATGCATTTCTAGATATTTCACAAATTTGTGTCGGTGGGGGGAGTTGAGAGGTGGACACGTTCTTGTTTTGATGGAAGCCGATACAATATAATGACCACAACATCGCAGAATGTTTGAATGGAATTTTGAAGGATGCTAGAAAGTTTCCCATTACATGCCTTATAGAGCATATCCGTGACATGTTTAAACGGTGGTTCTACGAACGACGGATGACTGCCTATGAAATCACCTCGTAGATGACAGATTGGGTTGAGACTGAGCTTAATAAGAAGCATCTTGCATCACATACACTATCATTGTTTCCTTCCGACATCCACGAGTTTTGTGTTGCGGGCGGGGGTAGGGGAGCAGTGGTAAACTTGTATCTTAAGACTTATGTGACAGAGAATTTGATCTTGATCAAATTCTATGCATGCATGCGTTGGCTGCATGTCGGCAGCGCAATATTTCCGCATACAGTATGTGTTCGAGGTTCTACAAAAATGAGGCTCTAGTTGTTGCGTATGCGGAAACAATACATCCTATCTGGAATGAAGCAGATTTGGTCATCAGCCAGAAGGTTCATGAAAAAGTGGTATTACCACCTACAATGAGGCGACAAAGTGGCAGACTTAGGACATAGAGAATTCCATCTAGAGGTGAGGAAGTAGTGAGATTACACGATGACTTCCCGAGCATCGTGTAGACTAAACTAGAACTTCACGAGCATCGTCTAGACTACACGATGGTTACACAGACCTCGTGTAGTTGTCGTGTATTATACACGACAACTTCACGGTATTCGTGTTGTAATCGTGTAGACTACATTAGAACTTCATGGGCATCGTGTAGTAATCATGTAGACTACACTAGAACTTCACGGGCATCGTGTAGACTACACGACGGTTACATGAACCTCGTGTAGTTATCGTGTAGACTACACGAGAACTTCACGGGTATGTGTAGTCATCGTGTAAACTTTATGACATTATTAAATAATAAACTCAAGAATATTTGTATAATCTTAATTAAATAAAAATCCATAAAATATATACATATTATTTCGGTACAACATTGTCACGTGCAAATAACTCAATTGAAATTCGTCTTCGATATTTTGGCATTTATTGATGAGTTATTTCTTGGAGGTTCTTCCCATATGTGAGGGCTCTGACAAACTTACGAGTAAATACCCCACAACCGAAACTACAAAACACATGAAATGCAAAAACACAATTAAATAACATGTATGAAATATTTAATGGACTTTCAAAAAAAATGTATATTTTCACTTATCCATTTTCTTGTTGTGGACATTTTATGATCTCATATTTCCACTCATTTTTGGGTTGAACCTCCTATCTTCTCTCATAAATATTCATCATTTGAGCTAGCCGAGGGACAATCTTCATGAAAGGTTTCATTATTTCAATGTACAAGGAGCGTTGATATGGCATGTTCATGGAGTTATAAATACGAATACACTGGTCAATCAAATCAAGCTCAACCGCAATCTAAAGACTGCGGTTCACATTCATTGAAAATATAACCTTATCTGACTGTTCTCAGCTTCTTCCAAAACTCGTTTGCAAACCGATGACCAGGTACCGGAGCAGATCATCAACGTCAATATCCCAGCTCACGAGATCTTGCTCAAACTCTGCCATTTAGGCAGACAGGTTCCCTTGTAATGTCACGGGAAAAAAAATTAAATCCTCAACGTCAATAAAAAATGGTCATGAAGTCTACACGAAATCTACACTAGGAGCGTGAATGCCTCGTGTAGTCTACACGGAGTCTACATGAGGCCCATGAAGGCCACACGTACTTTACACGAGGTCAATGAAAGCCTCGTGTAGTCTACACGAAATCTACATGGGGGAGTGTGAATGCCTCATGTAGTCCACACAAAGTCTACATGAGGTTAGTGAAGGCCTCGTGTAGTCTACACGAAGACTACACGGTGTGTAGTTCATTAAGTTAAAAAACAAATCATACTTACTTGCACAAACAAATCACCAACACTGATTCTGATTTGAGGGTTATATTCTTGCAAATCTCTCTTCATGAGCTCTAGTATGCATCAAATACTGCAATGTAAAAAAGATTAGTTAAGATATTTATAATTATTTTAAATATCACATTAAAAAGATTATAAATAACTTCTTACATCTCACTCAAGTCGTTGATAAGGTGAAGAGACTAGTGTTTTGAACCAGGTAATGTCAACAGTGTAAAATCCAACGTCTATTTTCTCGTTCCCGTACAATGTAAGTATAGATCAAAGTTAGGTACACGATTGGTTTACTACACGATCGTTATACGGACCTCGTGTAATCACCATGTAGTCAACTTGATGGCTACACGATGTCAGTGTAACCATCATGAATACTATACAAAGAAGAAGTGTACAAGAAAATTATAGAACTTACTTTGCCCTTAGGGAGGTGAACCATGCTTTAAAACGGGCTTCATGCTCAGAAGATACATCAACATATGCTTGAAAAGTTTTGAAGTCCATTTTGGCAATGATATTCTCATCAACTTTTTTCCTTCGCTGCCTTTTCTTTCAACCTTTTCGGTTTCTCAATTAGGTGACTCTAGTACCGGAGATCTTTTTATTAGCCTCTTACCAAGTTCATCAAGGCAGACAAACTCTTCTTCTTCTTCATCGTCGGATTGCTCTGTTGACCGAACCGAATCCATCAATGCAAATATTATCGATGCGACCTCCTCTTTTTCTTCCTTTTCTTCCTCTTCTTCCCCTTCTTCCTCTTCTTATCCATTCAAGCGATCTTTTGGTCCGTTCCAATAAGACATTTCCTCACCTAATCTTCATGTCCACTGAGCTTCTTGGACACAACCTTTTACTCATCTGTTTTTTCAATGGCCTCATCGGACCTCTTTCTCTTCTTCTTCTCCTCATCCTTTTCAATGGCCTCCTCCTCCTCATTAGCCTCATCTTCTACTGGAAAGGATGGTGGAGGAGGCGTCGACTAAAAAACATGTAATATTAAGCAGACAAAATAGAAAAATGTGACTGCACGATGGTTACAAGGATCTCGTTTGACTACACAATGACTACATGAGGTCCGTCTTCAAGAAGAAGAATGGTAGAAAATGATTTTGAACATACCTTCTCTCCAACCAGTTATCTCCATAATCTTTTTTCTTCTTCCTCCTCAGTAGGGACCAATGAAAGAACTGTCAACTAAAATTGCAAGAAATATAAGTCAGTATTTGTGAAAGTAATATAAATTAACTTGTCAACATAATTCACCAACATACATTCTCTTTCGAAAAAATTATTTTTTGAATATTCTCAACTGGTACTATCGTGGTCGGACACCACTTCAGAATCCTTGATACCTTGGTCGAAACTTGGTTACCATGCAAACTACCCACCAAGGGGATAATTTCAAATACTTATGCCTATTTAAATAAAAGAGAGTAATTGAGTACTTCATCACATAAATAATTCAATACATCACTACATAAAATTAAATGGATTGTACCTGAAAGGAAAATGGACATCCATTGAGTGAATACCCATAATTTCAAATACTTCTTTGTTTTTTTTTGTTTTTTTCTTGATCTTTTAAAAACAACATTTGTATACTTCACAGCTAATAATGATTTCATTATTTTGGAGAACGAGAGGTCTCCCAAGGATATTGATTGAATGCTTCAAGGTCGTAAACCAAAACCAACCATATCTTCTCAATTAAGGTACGGTTCTCCTTCCCCAATACAAAATGCCCTAGCAAATAAATCAGAGCCATATTGACCGTATCAGAATCTAACTTATATTCTGAGCTCTTGAACTTCTCCTCCAACTCAGCCATGGTTATTGATTAAATTTTGGGAAAGTACAGATCATAGAGTCTATTGGGAGCCACAAGTCTTCTTCTCATCCCGGGCTTCACCGAACCTTAATCCGGTAATCAAAGAGATCTCTTTCTTGGAGAAGCACAGTGGCACCTAATTGATAAGAAAATGGATCTCCTCCTCAGATGAGTGTCGTCCACATATTTGGCCTCTCTGACCAGCATCTGGTGGCAGACAGTTGTTGAAAACTTTAGGGATGAGAGATCAAGGAGATGACCAAAGCATGTCTCCCTAAATAGGGAGAGTTGAGTAGCTGTCAGCTTGGTCTTGATAACCTCTATGTAGTGGGTAGTGCACTTTGCATTGACCATTGTTTTTGGAATTATGTTAACGTCATGCATATATCTTAGTTGCATCTTTGATGAAGCTATAACCTGTAGAATATTCAAGGAAAACATAAGATCAGGAAATGTACACGATGTTGGTGTAGTCATCGTGAAGACTATATGATGTGTACACGATGTTCGTGTAGTCATCGTGTAGACTACACGAGGTGTACACAATCCTGGTATATTCCTCATGTAGACACATGAGGTTTACACGACCTTCGTGTAGTCCTCATGTAGACACATGAGGTTTACACGACCTTCGTGTAGTCCTCATGTAGCCTACATAGGATTGTTCAACCCTCGTGTAGTCCTCATGTAGCCTATATGAGGCTTACATGACCCACGTGTAGTCCTCGTGTAGATTACATGAGGGGTACACGACCCTAGTATAACCCAGAAAACAAACACCCACCAAGACCAACACCTTAGAAACTCAGAATAACACCTTAAAACCCAAAAAAATCAACCTTGTTGTGATTCAGACATCCACAAGAAACAAAAACGCAGAAATCCAAAAAAAAAATCTCTCAGAGACTCAGAAACACACTTTAGAAACCCAAAAAAAATACCTCAGAATTCAGAACAAAAACTCAGGAACCCGAAAACTTACCTTGTTTTTCTTTGTTGTAGGAGACGAAGACTCTTTCAGATTTGCAGAGAGAGAGAAATGCTTGTTGCGACTTAGAGAGAGAGAGAGAGAGATGAAGGGTTGGAGTTTCGTGTAATCATCTTTTTTTTTTCAAGCCGTCGTTTGAAATTCATGAAGGATTTTTTGGTAAATTTACAAGCTGATTTTGAATTGAAAATAGATCAGGGGTCAGAATAAACGAAAATTAGTGTTAGAGTTTATTTATATAAAATAATTAGTGTAGCTTTTTTACTTTAATAAAAAACCATTAACTTGAGATGCTCAAACAATTTTCTAAGTTACAGTCGTCTATTTTTTTTGTTCTCTACTTCATTATTTTTCATAGGAAAACGAGATATATCTACTTTTATTAGGATAATGACCACAAATGGTATATGTATAGTGGTTTCCTGTATTTGGTTGGTAAATAATTTTGCACATAAAGCAAATAAATTACAGTCAGATTTGCAAACTGAAAAAATGGTCATGTATTTTAACTTTCTTACTCACTTTTCCTCACACCTGTACATAATATATTATTATAATAACTTAATCTACATTAGCACACACTCCGGAAGCCACTTTTCATTAAAACTACTACACCGTTGGAAAATTTTATCATGCCATGAAAAATATTGGACTATTGTGGTACTTAGATTGTATTTGAAGTAATCTGAGCCATACAAAACTTAGCACGTAGTAGGTTTTTTTTATTTTTTTGAATTCACCAAATACGTTGTGGAGTTCATCAAATACGTACAAAAGAATAATTCTTGGAGGGGTTCACCAATTACGTAGTGGGGTTCACCAAATACGTACAAAAGAATAATTCTTGGAGGGGATCACCAATTACGTACAAAATAATAATTCTTGGAGGAGTTCACCAATTACGTAGTAGGGTTTGTCAATTACATAGTGGGGTTCACCAAATACGTACAAAAGAATAATTCTTGGAGGAGTTCACCAATTACTTAGTGAGATTCATTAATTATGTAGTGAGGTTCACCAATTAGGTAGTAGGTTTCACCAATTACGTACAAAAGAATAATTCTTGGAGGGGTTCACCAATTACGCAGTAGGTTTCACCAATTACGTACAAAAGAATAATTCTTGGAGGGGTTCACCAATTACGCAGTGGGTTAACCAAATACGTACAAAAAAATAATTCTTGGAGGGGTTCACCAATTAAGTAGTGGGTTCACCAACTACGTACAAAAGAATAATTTTTGGAGGGGTTCACCAATTACGTAGTGGGGTTCACCAAATACGTATAAAAGAATAATTCTTGGAGGGGTTCACCAATTACGTAGTGAGGTTCACCAAATACGTACAAAATAATAATTTTTGGAGGCGTTCACCAATTACGTAGTAGGGTTTACCAATTACGTAGTGATGTTCACCAATTACGTAGTGAGATTCACCAATTACGAGTGGGGTTCACCAAATATATACAAATTAATAATTTTTAGAGTGGTTCACCAAACGTACTTGTGTTCACCAATTACATGCTCAGGTTTACCAATTACGTATTAGGGTTCACCAATCTATCCTGGTGGTTTCTCTAACCAATATCGACGATTCGTGGCAATTTTTTTTTCCTTTTTTGGCGGGTTTGTTCTTTTTTCTACAATTTTGCATCAATACAATGTTGGAGAATGATTAATTTTGTACGTGAAACATTTTGGTGAATTTCTCGAAGAATAATTACTTTTGTATGTGAAATATTTTGGGGAACCCCTCGAATAATGATTGATTTTGTACGTGAAATATTTTCGTGAACCCCACAAAAAATGATTAATTTTGTACATGAAATATTTTGGCGAACCCCTCGAAGAATGATTGATTTTGTACGTACAATTTTTTGGTAAACTCCTTGAAGAATGATTGATTTTGCACGTGAAATATTTTGCTGAACCTCTCGAAGAATGATTGATTTGGTACGTGAAATATTTTGGTGAACCCCTTGAAGAATGATTGATTTTGTACGTGAAATTTTTTGTGAACCCCTCGAAGAATGATTGATTTTGTACGTGAAATATTTTGTGAACCCCTTGAAGAATGATTAATTTTGTACATGAAGTTTTTTGGTGAACCCCTTGAAGAATTATTGATTTTGTACGTGAAATTTTTTAGTGAACTTCTTGAAGAATGATTGATTTTGTACGTGAAATATTTTGGTGAACCCTTCCAAGAATGATTTTTGTACGTGAAATAATTATTGTAGTTTACCAATTACGTACTGGGGTTCACCAAATATATACAAATTAATAATTTTTGGAAGGGTTCACTAAATACGTACAACATAATCGCCATACCTAATAGGCGAATCGCCTATTTTTCCCCCTAAATGTCATCCTGAAGGTGCTAATCGCATCGTCAAAGCCAAGCGCTAGTTTTATGCCTCTAATAGTCCGTTTCAGTCCTCAAACGTCACGTACAAATAGGTGATCGCCGGTCTCCCTCCTAATCGCCACTTTTTGGCTTCTAATCGCTATTTATATGGCTCTAATCGACATTCTTCACCATTTTCCTTAAAATTGATATTTTTGTAATTATTTACCGCATGTGACCATGGCATTTGAGGCTCAAACATGGCTAGCAGGCCCCAAACGTCAGTTATGGTAGGCGAATTGCCATGTACTGATCGCGTTAAAGTCCCATTATGTCGTTTGATCTGTAACGATTTTCATACACACTTGGCTATATTCATAATTAGACATTTTCAAACACTTAACAATTTTCTTACACTCAATCATTTTCAAAACTGTCATTTTCACAAATTTGCTTATTTCACACATTTAGTCATTTTCAAACACTTAGCCAATTTCACAAACTTTCTTATTTTCACACTTAACCATCTTCACACACATGATTAGTTTTTGCACATTTAACTACTTTCATATCTGTAACCATTTTAACATACTTGGTCATTTTCATGTGCTTAGTTATTTTCACAACTTAATCCTTTTTGCAACTTAATCATTTAACATACTTGGTCATTTCTTTACTGCCAAATGCTAGTTTAATGGCTCCAATCGCTAAGTGTCATATTCACACACTTAGCAATTTTTGCAACTTAGCCAATTTCACACACTTAAACATTTCCATACACTTAGTCATTTTGACACACTTAATCATTTTCACAGATTTGGTCATTTCATACACTTAGACATTTTCGCATACTTTATCATAGTCGATAAATTATATATTCACACACTTGGTCATTTTCCCACATTTTCTGTCACTTAGCCATATTTTCACGCACTTAGAAATTTTCTCTACTTTGTCATTTTCATGTACATGTTTTGATGAAACTTAATTATTTTCATGTACTTAATCATTTTTCCAAGGTAGCTATTTTCGCCATTCTCCCTCCCAATCGCCACTTTGTTTTACACTTGATCATTTTTCAAACTTTAATCTCATTGTAAATCTAATCTCATTGTAAATCTTTATGTAAATTTTTAAATACTTGATCATTTTCACGTATTAATCTCATTGTAAATCTTTATGAAATAACAACTCTTTACAAAAAAACATATCATTCATTGGTATCATTACATATGCATATTCTTTTTTCCCCATAAATCGATTCTAGTCTAAACTCAGTCGACTTCTTTAACTATTAATTTGCTAATGAACGGATCGTATATTTGTTTAGACACTTCTTCAATGATCATTAATCCTGGTACTTTTTAATGTTTGCTTTAGCTGCATCGTTTGTGCCCTCAGGATCGTGTTGCAATGCATTTTCCATCTTTGGTCTGTATTCTCCTTAGTAATAAAAAAAGAGAAATAATAAGATCTCGAATCAGAATCTAAGTAGACCACAATAATGTAAATTTAAGCATGCCGACAATGACAAATCAAGTGTACAACATATGGATAATAAGCATACTGGTAGTGACAAATCAAGCAAGGATTAGATAATGCAAACCCAATATACAAACCTCCAAAGCCTTTCTATGATCTCTCCTTTTGTAATATGCTGCAAGCAATTCAGGCACATCTTCTAGAGTTACATAGCCACACCTGCAATGAACAAAAATAATTTAATCGTAGTTTAGTTTATAGCATAAATTTTCAAATTGTCGAATAATATCAGGTTAAAGGAATACAACTAAGATATATATTTTACCAATGACCCATACAGATGAGGTGTAAGAAAACAGAGACAGTGAAGAAGAAGATGAGGTTTAGAAGAAATGGAAGAGAATACTCGATGAAGCTTATTGAGAGAATGTGTTGATAGCTTCATTACTCTTTAACTGAATAATACTAATAGATATATGATAGAAGACTTAGCTCAACTACTAAAGGTTAAAGTTTTACCCAAATCCTCCCTCAACCGTCAAAGCTTCATCTTCCTCCCATCCACCATCTCTTTTAAACCAAAGAGAAAAACAATATTTAAGTCATAAAAGAAAGGAAATAAGTTTTCAAATCAGCAGTAGATATTAAGTTACCCAATGAATTTCTCTAATATTGGCTCATCATCATCAATCAAGTGATACGTTTTCGTCAGGACATAATTTTGGAAGTAGGTATTAGCATAAAAAAGAATTCCAGCTTGAAGTCCTAACCCAAAGACAAACAAACGGCTAAATCAAATAAAATCCCAACTCAGAGAATGAAAGAACTCGACAAAAATAAACTAACGGCTAAATCGATCGCTATATAAACATTTATATCAAACAAACCGACAACAAAGATAAAGACGAACGGCTAAATCAAATAAAATCCCAACTCAGAGAAGAATAAGATGAAAGAAATCAACAAAGACAAACTAACGACTAAATCGATCGATATATAAACACTTATATCAAATAAACCAGCAACAAAAACAAAGACGAACGACTAAATCAAATAAAATCTCAACGTAGAGAAGAGAAAGACGAAGGAAATCAACGAAGACAAACTAAAGGCTAAATCGATCGATATATAAACACTTATACCAAATAAACCACCAACAAAGACAAAGATGAACTTACCGAACAAAAACCCTAAATCACGCTTCAGATTAAAAACCCAAATGCGTAGAGCAGTAGTGAGGCTAGGGCTCGATCAAAATCGCCAAGGCTAAGGCTGGAGAAGAGAGCTCGACCAAAAATTGTAAATCGCCTTAAATCACGCTTCAGATTAAAAACTCAACTTCTGTCAGAATCAACTCGGAGAGACGGAGCTCTGGGATTTATACAAGGCGAGCTTTAACTTAGAGGAGAGAAAATTCGTCGCCGTGCCATGGAGATGTTGTAGTCGAAGAAGGGGGGAAAGAGGGGAAAGTGGAAAAGATGAAGAAGATGGGTAATTGGTACTTAGTCTACTGGTTTCAAAGGAGATTAAACTTAAAAATCATCCAATGGCTGGGAAAAATTCCCAGCATTGAAAAAGGATCCTACATAGTAGCATGATTAATAGCTTAGTATTCAGAATAAGTTTTATCAAACAAAATAATCAACAATCTAGTTCTCATTTAAAATAAAAACATAAGCAAATTTCTCTGATTTATGTTCTAGAGAGATAGAGAGGAGAGAAAGACATAAGTGAAATTTGTTTCTTTAGTTGTGAGAGACGATTTGATTTGATTGGGGGTGTAACTATCATATGTGTGGTTAAATGTCCTAAAAGTTTAAAAAGTATATAAATTGCGAAACCAAATGTAAAGTCCATTGGGTTGTTTTCCTTCTTTAATATTAATTATTTTAAGGGCAAACTTAATTTTTCATAATTCATTTTAAATGAATCAAAGATGTGTAATCACATTATCATCTATTTGTTAAAAATCTCATTGCATGTAATCAAAGAAATCAACTTTGGTCAACGTTATGGACTCATTCAGAATGAGATTCCAAAGTCGTAGTAAACAAGCATAACGATAATTTGAAATGAAATTTCGTGAAATCCTTTTCCAAGGGATATTTATCTTAAAAAACCCAAATATTCTCAAAACAATAGGTCTCAAGTTCAAATCTCTAATCTCATCATTTATTAAAAAAATTGGGTGAACAAAGAAATAACCAAAAATTTTAAGAACTGTAAAAATGTTTGAAAAAATAAAATATTGTTGAACTCTTGCCTTGGAATAAATTGAATAAAATAGATTGTAATCTGTGCAATCTGACTCATTATTAGAGAGCATGTTCAAGGTCGTAAGGAGAAGTGTTATAAGCTTTGAATGGAAGTTGCGGTAAACGACGGCAATAACTCTAAATGTCCTATGGTAGCAAAATTTTGCGTGTTAGGAACCAGCCCGGTGTTTAGCTATGTATAGGATTTTTAGGATGACTTATTGACTGTAATGGGAATAAGTAGCCCCTTATCCTAAATAGAACTTACGGTTGTCGTCTATATTCGCTTAAGCATCGAGCATTGAGTATTAACTCCTTTTTTTAGTCAGAAAAAACAACAGGAGTCTTTCTTAGTGCAATACCTTCAACAACCCTCAAAGCGTCAGAGCGGCCCTAGCCTAGCTACTAAAGTTGCAAGATTGAAAGGTCCGAAGGACTAAGCTTCACCCAGTACGCAACTTGATTTTGTGCTGGAAATGTCAATATATTGATTGTTTCATTATTCGTTACTTTCGTGTCTTTTCGTTGCATTCACTTTTAACAAGAAACAACCACCAGCGTTTGGTGCAGCATCTGTATTTGGTGCATTCTTCTTTCTTTCTTTGGTATTTTGTTCTATCATATTCCGAATAACTTATCCAATTACAATGTATTAAGCGCGAATGCACCTTTCTTTTATCAAATCTCTAGAACATGGTCTAATCATGAGGGTAGTATTTTATCATGGTGTCGGATCCCAAGTTTTTATGGATTCCTTATTTGTTACCAGGGTCGACCAAGTCTTATTATCGAGTGTGAGCTGTTTTCTGTAAAAAGTTCAATTAGAGGAAGCAAATAGATTATGTTTCATCTCTTCCTCAAAGAAAGATGATTGAACAATTCTTCATCATGGTCATTGTAGATCTAATCATCCAAATAATATATAATCCATATTTTTCAGACTTGTTGGTTTTAAGGATAATCCTTCTTGGTGTACTTGAAATGTATTTTCTTGAGCTCACGAAAAAGACATTATATGAACTGAATTAAAAGATATCAATATGTTTGAGTTTGCCCCACATATGTATCTCTGTGAAGACGAATAATGCCTAATAATAGTGAGTGACCGAAGTAACTATTTAGTTATCTAATTACACATGCGTAGACTTAACGTAACTATATGTAATTTTGGTAATATTCTGATTATTTTTTAATATTTTTATAATTTTTTTCAATCATAGTTTGGGCGAGTAAAGTGGGTTTTATTATCATTTCTGAAAAAACTTAAAAAATCCAAAAAAAAGAGCCGTAGGAAAGGCCGCACAAATTGGTGCGGGGAGTGGCACAGAAAACGACCGTTGAAGTTCCACCCTCGTACCATTCGCCCACAACACTCAACCCAACAGACTCACTCTACTCGAACACAAGACAAATTCAAATTTCAAAAATTCAAAAACCAAAAGCCATAAAGAGAAAGCTGCCATTTTTCTTCCCCCAAATCCCATTTGCCCTTGAAATCGGAGCTGTCCCTAACCCCAGCTTCCCCTTTCATCATCTTTCTCTATCACCAGCTCCACCCCACTTTGGTTTTGGGTTTTCTGCTCAACCCATGTTTAAATTTCAGATAAACAAAACCATGATCTTTCTACAAAATCTTACACAAATATAGAAATAGAAGTTTTTAAGGTCTATTACAATGAGAGAAGAAAACCCATCTGAAACCAGAGCGAAAATGTCAAGGTTCGCCGATCAAAACCAGATGCCAAAGAATCAAAACGTTAAAGGAAACCATACGAATGCTTCGAAACTAAGGTCTGCTTCTTCATGGGGTTCTCACATTGTCAAAGGGTTTTCAGCCGACAAGAAAACTAAAACCCAGACAACGTTACCAGCGAAGAAAATCCCTCTTTCGACGGCCGATGTCTCCAATCAGAAAGACCCACTTGTACCTTCTCACTCTCGCATTAAGCGATCGCTAATCAGTGATCTGTCCTGTTCAGCAAATCCCTCTCAAGTTCATCCACAAGGGTTTCAATCCCACCGTAGACAATCTTCTAGGGATTTGTTCATCGAGCTCGATCATCTGAGAAATTTGCTCCAAGAATCTAAGCAGAGGGAGTTCGAGCTCCAAGCAGAGCTGGCCGAAGCTAAGAGAAATCCCAAAAGCTTTGATGGCGAAAGGGAGCTTGAAGAGAGGAGAGGTGAAGTGGATGAGCTTGTTCGGAAAGTGGGCATTTTAGAAGCGGAAAAATGTAGCCTCTCCCAGCAATTGGCAGCGTTAGCTTCGGTTTCTGATAAACAAGAAGAAGTAGAGTCAAATCCACAAAATGTGGAAGTCGAAGTTGTTGAGCTGAGAAGACTGAATAAGGAGCTGCAGCTTCAGAAGAGAAACCTTGCTTGCCAGCTTTCCTCTGTTGAATCTCAGTTGGCTTCTCTCGCTAAGGCTTCTGAGGTGATTAATATCAATTGAAAATAATCGTCACTACGATAAGTTCATCAGGTGCCAAATTTCTTTGTTTGGTTGTCGAGAAATATCATGTTGAGAATTAATCAAGTTTCTTCAAATTAATGCATGATCAGAAATAAAAGTAGAGAACTGGAGATATTGTTGTAAGTGATACTTTTGAATTGTCCCCCGCCAACCAATCCGAAGTTAATGAGATCATCTTTGTTGAGTGTTATTTTTGAATTTGATTCATTTCCTTATGTTTTGAGTACATATTCTAATTTCTGTTTCCTCCATGTACCAGAGTGAAATCATCACCAAGATTAAAGCGGAGGCATCTTTGCTGAGGCATACAAACGAAGATTTATGCAAGCAGGTTGAGGGTCTACAGATTAGTAGATTAAATGAGGTTGAGGAGCTCGCTTACCTTAGGTGGGTAAATTCATGCTTACGTAATGAGTTGCGAAATTCATGCTCGACATTAAATTCTGATAATCCATCTAGCCCGCATTCAGTTGAAAGAAGCGGTGAATCGGTTAGCTCTTTATCTTGTCAAAGTAATGAGTATTTAGAATATAGTAGTGCAAAGAGAATGAATCTGATTAAGAAGTTGAAGAAGTGGCCTATCACTGCTGAGGATATAACTAATTCAGAATGCTCAGATGTTCTGTTGAATAAGAATTGGATCGATTCAGATGAAGGGAGAAGTCCGAGAAGACGACACTCGTTAAGTGGAGCAAAATACTGGGCAGAAGAGTTGGAGCCTAATATGAGAAGGCAATCTGATGGTTTTATACGCGCAAACGAAACAAAGGAACCCGAACCACTTTCCTCGCAGAAATACGATTTGGTTGTGGTCGAAAGGTTCGAAAACTGCCATGATGCTATTAGAATCTCGACTTCCTTAGATGTTGAGAAAAGAGCCTTGCGTGTACCAAACCCCCCTCCGAGGCCTTCTTGTTCTATTCCTATTGATCCTAAAGAGGAATGTACAACTCAAATTCTACCACCTCCACCCCCTCCTCCTCCTCCCCCGCCCGCTCCTCCGAAATTCGCATTGAGGAGTGCTGCAGGTACCGTGCAGCGAGCTCCGCAAGTAGTCGAATTTTACCATTCACTCATGAAGAGAGATTCCAGAAAGGATTCCTCGAACGGAGGCATAGGCAATAATCTGGATGTCGCAAATGTTCGGAGCAGTATGATCGGAGAAATCGAGAATCGATCCTCACATTTGCTCGCTGTAAGTATTTCTTTCAAATGGTCTTTAATTCTCATAATATATTCATTTCAAAGTACTGCCTGTTTTGATTTCCAATCTATGTTTGTAGATTAAGGCAGATGTTGAAACTCAAGGAGAATTTGTAAATTCATTGATAAGAGAGGTGAATAATGCAGCTTTTCAGAACATTGAAGATGTCGTGGCATTCGTTAAGTGGCTTGACGATGAACTTTGCTTTCTGGTGAGGATTTCAACCTAATGAAACAACATCTTTTACATGAAACTGATCGATAATTCGTCACAGAAATCTAAATCTTAAAAAGTTTCCATTATGAGAGGAGATTCGTAATAACTTATCTACTTGCTATGAATGGATGCTTTTAAAGGTGGACGAAAGGGCGGTACTTAAACACTTTGATTGGCCAGAGAAGAAAGCCGACACATTGCGTGAGGCAGCATTCGGATACAGAGATCTCAAGAATTTAGGGTTTGAAGTCTCCGCCTTCAAGGACAATCCGCGAGTCTCCTGCGATACTTCACTAAAGAAAATGGTTGCACTGTCTGAGAAGTAATAATAACTTAAAAGAATCTTTTATTTTCTCTCTGTAGTTTAACAATGTGTTTACCTCCAAATTTACAAAGAATTATTACTCTCTGTTAGGATGGAGCGTAGCGTTTATAACCTTCTCCGGATGAGAGAGTCCTTGATGCGTAGCTGCAAGGAATTCCAAATCCCAACTGATTGGATGCTCGATAACGGTCTTATAAGCAAGGTAGACAGACCGTTTCTAGCTAGTGTTAAGTTTCAATCCTTTTGTTGTTAAGTTTTCCGTTGAATTTGATTTGAAATGGTGTATGTTTATTGTTTTGTAGATAAAGTTTGGTTCAGTCAAGTTGGCAAAGAAGTACATGAAAAGGGTAGCAGTGGAACTTCAATATAAGGCTGCATCAGAGAAAGATCCTGCCATGGATTATATGCTTCTACAAGGAGTGAGATTTGCTTTCAGAATTCATCAGGTCATAATATTTTCATTATTTACACTTCTATTTCCTAATGTGCTTGAGGACACGTTTAATATGGTAGATGTTTATGAAAATTCTTGAAATTTTTTTGGAGGGTTTCTAATTCCGGGCATCTTTGCACTTTTTATTGCTAAAATGCCCAATTTTATTTTCTTTCTTTACACAATCTCTCGAGACCATATTTCAAAAGTAGTAGAAGAAATATTTACCATCTCGACACTTTACCATAGCACTGTTTACGTATACAAAATACCATAATCCTAACTTTCCAGACAATTTTATTATGAATATCATTTATTGTCAATCTCGTACCGAAGGACCCATGAATGCGTCTTTATCTACTCTCCCAAACGAGTGTCATTTGAATAACTAATAGCAAATATATGAACAGTAGCTGATTGATTGTTTCTGATGCAGTTTGCTGGAGGATTTGATGCAGAGACAATGCACGCGTTCGAGGAGCTTCGTAATCTCGCCAACCTTCTTAATAAGAAGTGAAATCAGGGATGACGGAAGCCTCGACTATATCCTCCGGGCTTACTATCTCAGTAAGCACTGCATATTTCAAAGAATATATTTTTGCAGCAGTGTTTTGTGGTGTGAAATGAGATATACTGAGGCATTTCTAGCTGCTTGTTATGTCTGATATGAGAGGAGGAAGTGCTTATTAGTCTCTCGCAGATTGAAGTGAAAAGGTAAAAAGTTGGCTCTGAATACAAAGGACTAGGGTTGGTTTTCAAAGTAAAGTGTCCATAGAAGCCATCAAATCAGATTTTGTCTGATACTTTTTTGTCTGTTTTGATATATAATGGAAGTAATGTAATGATTTTTTTGCCTTATCATTGTTGAATGAATGTTTTTAATAAATAGTTCATTTTTAGAAAATTGACCTCTTATATCCCCTTGTATTAAACTAAAGAAACACAACTACACAAGGCATATACACAAGTGGACACCTTCCTATCTGTGGCTTATTATGATCACATACTCAAAATGACTATTCTAATTGTCCTAAAAAATATTTTCATGTGACCCCCAATTATCTCTAGTTTAGAGATTAGTATTATTTCTCGGGTTTTTCAAAAGAAATCATAGCCTTTTTTTAAGAGAGTTAATTCTCATTAGAAATTTCATGGAGTACAATAAGAGTAATCTACTCAGGAGGAGAATAACTTAAAATACAACTAGAATAACTTAAAGTACAACTGTAAGAAAATCTGTTAGCACGAGCTGATATTTCTATATTGGTCATAGCCTTTCTTTGACGTAGAAGTATTATCAAGAAATGCTATGGTGTCTAAATCGATGGGTGTCCTCATTCCAGGTATGTCTAACATCTCTCGTCTATTTCTTCTTCTAAATTTTCCCAAACTATCAGTCTCTTACCTCATGTTCTTCATTTTACTTCACCAGAATAAAAAACATAGAACAGAAGCAGGTAAACAACTTGGTCATTAAAGAAGCTCTGCGAGAGAACAAATTTCCACCAATTGATAAAAATAATTCAAAGATAAGCTGGGTTGATGCAATTGTTTAAACTCCAAAAAAGATATCCTAAAAGTCGTGGATTCGAGTCATATTACACAATTTCCTTTAGAATTTGTAATGCAACTTGGATTAGTAAGGAAAACTGTACCATTTTTTCAAATGTCAAAATATTATACCTCTGACCTTCCAAATCAAATCAACCAATTACAATCTCTATTTTCCCTCATCATCTGTATTTCCTTCCCAATGCACATATCAAATCAATCTAATAATTTCTTTTCCTTTTTCTTTTTCTTCTCTCTTTTTCTACTTGAAGGGTTCAAGTAGTTGCTTATAACTACTTGAACCCTTCAAAAAGTTGTTTTTTTATAATCAAGAACTCAGACACCACGTAACTACTTGAAGGGTTCAAGTAGTAATTTATGACTACTTGAAGGGTTCAAGTAGTTATTTATGACTACTTGAAGGGTTCAAGTAGTTATTTATGACTACTTGAATCCGTCAAGTAGTTATTTATGACTACTTGAATCCGTCAAGTAGTTGTTTTGCTTGCCACTTAGAAACTCAAATATAAGTGATTACTTGAACAATTCATGTAGTTGTTTACGACTACTTGAATGAACCCTTTAAGTAGTTGTTTTTAATCTGTCAGTCAGTAAATCAAAGACTAGTTGAGTACTTGAAGGGTTCAGGTAGTCAACTACTTGAACCCTTCACGTAGTTATTTTTTCTGTCAATCAACAAATTAGAGACCATTTGAATACTCAAAGGATCCAAAAAAAATTTTATGACTACTTGAATTTTTCAAATAGTTATTTTTTTGTCAATCAACAACTCAGACGCCAAGTGACTACTTGAAGAGTTCAAGTAGTTATTTATGACTATTTGAACCCTTCAAGTGGTTATTTTTTTATTAGTTAACAACCTAAAAATCATGTGACTACTTGAAGGGTTCAAGTAGTTGTTTATGACCACTTAAACCCTTCAAGTAGTTGGTTTTTTTTGTCAGTTGATAACTCAGTCACCAGGTGACTACTTGAAGGGTTCAAGTATATGGTTATGACTACTTGAAAGATTCAAGTATATGGTTATGACTACTTGAAAAGTTCAAGTAATTGTTTATAACTACTTGAACCTTTAAATTAATTACTTTTTTACCAGTCAATAATTCATGCACCGTATGACTACTTGAAGGATTCAAATAGTTATTTATGACTATTTGACTTCTTCAAGTGATTATTTTTATTCTGCTCAGTAGCCAAATCCATAATATTATTACAACTTAACATTTATAAGTAGTAAAAAATATCTACTTTAAGACCTTAAGCCGTAGAACATAATCTAAAGTCCAGAATGAAGTCATTACTTCAAACTTGAGCAGTATTAGAAAAAAAATTGATCAGAACTTTCCTCATTAAAAATATATGTTAGTTACTACAACTATCAAAACATCTTAAATGTATGTACAAACTAAGTCATCATCTCTCTTTAATTTATACAATGTAATACATATTAATTCCATTATTTAGGTTTTCTCTTCTAATGAATGAACAAAACAGTCACCGTCATTTGGAGACTTAACCTCATTCATAGCCAGTCTCTCGCTGTGACCACAAAATATCTCTGCTTTTGAAGACTTAACATCAGAGCTTCTTTTAGCTTTCCATGGAGACATAGCTCAAGCAAGTCTGCGTTTGGATTTTGGGTGGAGATGAAGCAAGACAAGACGCTGAGAGATGAAATTTCTTGAGTTTCTCAAGGAAAGAATGTGGGTTTGCTGGTTCTGAGAGATATCAAAGTTTTTTACTTTTTGGGTTCGGAAGAATGGAGGATGGGGAAGTCTGGAGTGGAAGGGAATGGAAGGGTTCGTGGGTAGCCGAGAAATGAGTGAGAAGAAGAAGGGAAATGAAAGGTGTTGGTGGATTTATTAATATTTTAATTGAATTATGTAAGGGTGGATGAGATTATTAATATTTTAATTGATTTGTGTGGGTCGGGTATAGAATTCTTATTTTTAAGAAATTGGTATATTTTTCCTGACTCTTTATCAAAAAGTTATAGTCTTACCAATAGCCCATGTAATTGGGTTATTTAAGAATTCAACTCACTATCCCAATTAGTTTTTCGATTACATTCTACGGTGATTCTTAAAGGTTAAAAAGTTAGAAAAAATAAGAAAAAGTTGAGGAGAAGACGAAGAGGAAAGGCATGCCCGCACGAAGCAGCGCCGATGCACATATGGGTTTTTTCTTAGATAAGAAAGGAAATAGAATCTTCCAAAATTGCCCAGGCTGTTGCCATTATAAATGCTATTTCTTTGATTGCAGTAACTAGCAGATTTAAATTTGATGAATTTGGTTGACGTAAGGATGTTTTTCTCATGAGTATGGTTTGTGTTTCAGTTAAATTAAAGGTAGCAACGGAAGAAACGGCCGTTTAGAGATATGAACGGATCAAATCTGACTCAATTATCTTATATTAAAATATTAAATTTTTTAATTTTTTAATTTTTTTTTCGATTTTACCATTCTCATGGTCAATCTCATATTTTTAGATCTTTCTGAACGGACATGATTGAACGACTATCTCTGCCGTAGCAATGGTTATTCGTGTAACACCCCAATCCCCAAGTGTTAAACATACGTGTAATTTCACAATTTCGAAACCCTTAATTCGAAACAAACCTTAATTTTGAGAAAATTCTCAAATTGAAATTCTTAATTTACCCATGATAGAAAAATCTTGATCTAAAATAGAATAAGCATTAAATTTATCCATGATCAAAATATTAATCATTAAATAATAGACGTGATAAAGTGTCTTAAATGCATAAAACCTCGATAAAACTGAATTAAACTCTTAAATAAAGTCAAATTTTGAAATCAATAATTCATGAAATTTTCACTCATCATAAAAACATTACGTAAAATAAATTAATTAAATAACTGAGTTTAACAGAAAACGTTTTCATAAGTTTTAAATTAATTCATAAACTGAAACATAAATTCTTCTGATCCAACTAGTTATGGCAATCTACCACTCATACTACTTGCCATCAGCACCAGCATCATAATCAACTTTAGAGGAATGAGTACTTTAAAACATTTAGTAAGTAAACTCACATAATAACTTACATCCATATATCATAAATGCAATCATGACATAACATAACTGAACTTGACATATATCATAAATGAAATAACGCAATGTGCTTGGTCATGTCATAGCTCAACGTAGCAAGTAGATAACACGTGTCTCAAACAGAATCATATAACAATCTTAATCATATCTTGTCTTAGCATATCCCCTAGTTAACAACCCAATCAGAACTGATCACACGTTAACTAAAATATATTGTGATGAATTGGAAGATGAAACAGAAGACACCCATCGGACGATGAAACATATGACACACATTGAGTGATATAATAGATGACACTCATAGGTGATGAAAAATGGGAACATATGGCACCTTATGAGTGACGAAAAATATTTACAAATGATATCCAAAGAATGACAAAAAAATGAACAGATGACACTACATTCGTATAATAGAACAAAACGTGAACATCCCTGATTTCTTGTTAACTTAGGGTCGTGCTTAAGTTCATATATTGTTTAGTTATCATTTGACTGAATTAATTTCATAACTTGCAGAGTCCAACGCATGTTAATAATTGATCATATGGTTCACAAGTAAACATATAATGCATATTAATATATGTAACAGAATCAAACATGATAACATACTAACGTATAATCAAACATACCCAAAAATTTATCTCAAGATAATCACATTAATAACTGAACAATAATTAAACACCAAAGTGTTCATGAATATAAACATCATCAAAAAATGATTGAACCAATAGTAAATATAAATATATGATATATAATTATAACACCGAGAGTCACACTATCATGTAAGCCATTTGACAGCAATTGATATCTATAAAAATTAGCAATTATTGAATGAGTGCAAACACATGCATATGTGTGAGCAACTTAGACAAAAAGGGAGAGATTGCCGAATAAAACAAAAATAAAGTTAGGGTTGGCTTTGAGTTTATATGTATATAGTTGAGTTTATATGTATATAGTTGTGAGTGGGTTTTAAATTTTTTATAATAATACTCCCTTCTAAGTATTGAAAAATTAAATTTTCATGGGTTTGGGAGAGAAAAATGTTCAAAAGATTTTTATTTTAAGAATATTTAAATGATAATTATCAAATGAGATGAAATATAAAAATTAAAAAAATTATTTAACTAAATGAATAAATTAACAATTATATTTTCCCCTATTATAAAAACTAAGTAAGAAGTCATGAAAGAAAAATAAATTAAAGGGTACAACTAGAATTTGACAATATACTTATAACATTTCATTTTTAGTTTCATCAAAACAAATAAAATAATTTAACACTTTTATCATAAGATCATAACATTCATAAATGTTAACAAATAAAGTAATCTTAAATTTACAGATATATATTTTTCTATTATAATATTTCATCAATCTTATTCCAAAATTATTTTACTCACAATGTTTTACCAAACAATCACTAATATGTCTACCAATCACATAGACTGCACAAGGGAAAAATTTTAAACTTTGCTTGTCGAAAAACATAATTATCTATCTCTACTTAGAGATCTAATTGTTCAAGTCATGTATTTAAGTTGTTTATCACTGAAATTATTGGAGCATTCGAAGAATTGTTCAAAATTATTTAATTTTGGAGCATTTCTTTGATATTATTTGATATTATGTTTGCATTTCTTTTAAATTTACGAGCAAAATTTTTATTATTATTATAATATAAATAAAATATTATATTTCTATATTTTTATCAAATTAATGGAATGAATAATGACAAATTCTTCTAAAACAAAAAAAGAAGGAAAAAATGTCTAGCTAGAAAAAACTGTTTGGGGTCCTACATAGAAAATGGATTAGGAAGTGTGAATAAGTGGAGATGAAAAAGAAATGAAAGGACTTTGATTGGACATCTTGACAAGATGCAACTTTGCCTTTTGACCAAACTTGGCTCCAAACCCAAATATGTATGGCAAAGGGCAAACAAGCTATCTCCATAATTATATATTATGTCATTTTCCTCTCTTTTATATTTTTCAACTATTGAATATTTATGCTACTTTTATAGGAATACAATTCTTCTTTTGTTTGTAAATAAAAAATGAAAGATCTTGTTTCATTTGAACTGTTAATTTCATTTTAAATGATCGGATCTAAAATTATAATATTTTTATTAATTTTTATATGTAATTCAAGAACCACCCCAAGTTTTATGGCATTGATTTTTTTTTTTATAAAATTTTGTTATAGGGAATACTTGGTACCTAATATTTTATTTTTTTATCTCCATAAAAAAATTTCAATCTCATTTCATCCAAGTTTTTATTGTCTATTTTACAGATGAGAGAAATGTCATACAAGAGTTTAAGGACTTAATAAAAAAGAAAGTTTAGGGACAAAATTGAATATTAAGTCATACTTTTAGGGATTAAATAAGTAGTTTATTATCCTATTGAACAAGGGATGAAATAATTGCATAGTAAAAAATTAATCATGGAATAGATAGTGAGTTAAAATCTTATAGTCTCTCGTATTACTATGAGATTTTTTATACTCTTTCTCGTAATTTACTCTCACGTATTTTAAAACATAATAATTTATTGATCTTGATGATAAAAATAGAAGAAATTAGAAAAATAAAATACAATTTCATCTTATACTACCTCTTATTGGATATGGATCTTCAGTCATTGGAGATCTAACGAGCAATGATCTAAGTCATCGGTTCTAAGTTAGCAGCTTATATCAAAAACAAAAAAAAGCAAAAAACACAGACAAAAATACTTTTTATCCGCTTGCATTCATCTAGACGTCAAGATCAAAACGGAGGTCCAAATAAAGACAACTGCCTCTACCATTCAAAGTTGATAGAATCTGTTCAATGGACGGAGTGTAAATTCTATAATATAATCCATGTACAGTACATATGACATATATATATATATATTTATATGTAAATTATTTACAAATACACAAATTCTACGTATAAATATAGAAAAACAGTTCGTTTACTGATATTGGCTGTACCCTAGTTAGTTAATACGTGTATTTTTGGCGTTTAATATTCGTATTTTTGGCGTTTTCTGTTTTTGGCTGTTTCCGTTTTTTACTGAAAGGTACGGAATAATACGCGTTTTTTGGCTTCAACCATATAGTATGCATTTAATATGGATCTCATATTAAACGCGCGACTAAAATGAGCAAAATCCCCATTCTTCGCGTTTTTAGGACTCCTGCAGTCCTACTCTCTCGGTCAGCGATTTCCATCCTCTCTCGGTCTCTCTCTTCTCTCTTCTCCATTGTTGAAGCCTCTCTCTTCTGTTCTTCGCGATTTCTATCATCTCTTTGGTCTGGTAAGTTCTTCGCGATCTCTGGTCTCTTCAGAATTAAGATTAAGAAAACTCTAATCCCCAAATTGCTTCATCTCTGATCTTTGGTCTGTTCTCTTCTTTGATTTTAAGCTCTAATTCTTCGTGAATCGTGATTCTCCATTGTTGAAGTTTCACTCGTTGGTCTGGTAAGTTCTTCTGTTCTTCGTGATTCTCCATTGTTGAAGCCTCGCTCTCTGAATCTATGATCTCTGGTCTGCTCTGTTTATAGGTAGTTTATTCATTCTGCTCCTTTATATGTAATTATCTATGTCTGATTCTCCATTGTTGAAGCGCAACGTTTTTCCATTGTTTGGATTGTTGAGGTTATAATTCAGTCTATGATGTATAACATCTTATAGTCTTGGTCTTGGATAGAATTAATCATAGTAATTTCTTCTTACAAGTAAGACCTCCCTAACTGATTCTGTTTTTTCACGAATGTTTTAAGATGATAGGTGAATTCTGTTCTGGTTGGACTTCTTTGAATTGAATTTGATTGTAGAAAATTAAACTGAATTGGACTGAATTGGACTTGTGCTGTTAATTCAGAACTTCTCTGAACTGAATTGGACTTGTGCTATTCATTCAGATTTTCTGAATTTAGTTTCTGTTAATTCAAATTATGTCATGTTTATAGGTTTTATTGATTCTATTTCAGATTTTCTAAATTTTGATTATCATGGTGAGGAGAAAAAATAAGTTTTGGGATTACGCTGAACAGTCAAATAATCGTTTCAAGTGCAAATTTTGTGAGAGAGATTTTGCTGAAGGGATTTCTAGAGTAAAGTCTTGTTTATCTAGAATTAGTGATCGTGATATTGATATATGTAGTAAAGTACCGGAGAAGGTTCAAGCTGAAGCATATTTTTTATTAGAAATTCAAGTTCTAGTTCTAATTAGAAAAGAAAAGATTATTCGGTTAATGAAAGTAATGAAGGATCGAACGCTTGCTCTTTGGGTCTATCTAATCATACTCAAACCACAATCCCAGAATTCTCTGCTAAGAAAGAGAAGCAATGTTGGCAAAAAAATTACTCAGTTTTTCATCATGAACAACATAACATTTAATATTATTCAGTCTAAGTCATTTCTTGACATGAGTAAAACTTTAGGTGATTTTGGTTGTGGTTATATTGTACCTAGTTATTCAACGCTTTGTACTAAGTTAGTACCTGAGGCAAGAACAGATGTTAAGAATTATGTTGCATGTGTAAAACAATCATGGACTAGTACAAGTTGTACTATTATGTCAGATTCTTGGATAGACATAAGAAGATGGTCACGGGTTAATGTTATAGCTAGCTCACTGTTAGGTGCTATTTTTTTGAAATCGTTTGAATGTTCACAGGAGAGATTGACTGGTGAGTATCTTTATAATATTCTTTTTTCCGCCATCGATGAAATTGGCCCTGAACATGTTGTGCAAATAGTTACTAATAATGCCTCAAATTATGAGTCTGCAAATTGCATGCTAATGGAAAAATATCCTCGATTATACAAGACTAAATGTGCAGCTCATTGTATTAATTTGTTATTGAAAGATCATTGTAATCAATTTGAATGGGTGAAAAGTGTGATTTATGGTGCAAAAAAATAGTAGATTACATGTATAAGCATCATATGATATTGTAATTGATGAGGAAATATACAGATGACAGGGAGTTAAAATTTTCGTGTAAGACTAGATTTTCTTTGAACTTTTTCATGTTTCAATCAATAATTGATCGTGAATACAATTTGAGAAATTTGGTTGCTTCTTCTGAATGAAGGGGTTTGAATTTTACTAAGACTGCACAAGCTAAGTTAGTGACTTCAATAATTCAGAATGAATCTTTCTGGGTAGATGCAAAAAATTATGTGAATGTTGTTGAGCCTCTCGTAAGAGTTCTTCGATTAGTAGATAGTGAGAGATCTACAACGGGATATTTATATGATGCTATGGAGAGGGCACGGGAAGCGCTTGATCAATATTGTGTAAAAGATCCATATCGTTATTCTCTTATGATGAAAATATTTGAGCTGAGAAGAGAGAAGAACATTCTTCATAAGGCACATGCTACTGCTGCACTTCTCAATCCAGCTTATATGGTTAGTAAGAAACACAAAGAAGACAACATTGATATTAGAGAAGGGGTCGAATATCTTGTTCAACAGTTGAGTTCTTTAGATGAAAGAGATCAGCTGGTAACTGAACTAGTTAAATATCGTTTAAAGTTTCCGCCCTTGTTCAATTGCACAGCCGCTACTGTGATAAACACTAATCATCCTCGTAAGTGTTTCTTCGTTTTGAATTATATTTTCATATGTTTTATGTTGATTTCATTCTTAATGCAAATAGTTGTATTTATAGGTATTTGGTGGTGGCTTAATGCTTCAATATTCGCTGTATTGCAAAAGATTGCAGTTAGAATTTTGAGTCAACCGTGTAGCTCGTCAGCTTGTGAAAGAAATTGGAGTGCATGTGAAGCAGCCCCAACGAAAAGGAGAAATAGATTGGCACCGACAATGTTGGATGATTTGGTATACGTGAGAATGAACTCTTTGATGATGACAATGTATAAGGGATCGTGAAGTGCTGGATATGACGCCTTTTGATCTTTCTAAGATCAATACATTTGCTGAAGAAGGATTTGAAGAAGAACCGGAATATTTTTTTTGAAGAAGAACCATTTGCTTTAGATGACATGAACTTGTGCAACTGGTCTGAGCTACTTCGTACCCCAAATGAATCTTATTTGTAGAAACTTTACCACCCGACAATCTCATTATTTGATAGTTTTTATGGATTGAATATTTTAGATTAATGACTACATTTTATTTGAATAGAATACTATTAATTGATGATTTATGAAAATGTTTAAGAAATTTATATAATGATATTTTTTTAAAGCCGTGTTTTTAGTACCGAATTTTTGAAAAAAAAACGTACAATGCTCATTTAAAACTCATATCTAAATTTTAATTATTGATCAAATTTTAACTGAATATTTGATGTATAAAATTTTAAATTATATATATTGAATAATATTCTAAATTTTGATGGTCTCTTAATTAACTGACCATGAGCTGTGCTGCAGAATGATCATCGAATTTTGAGGTTGATAGGAAAGCGATTGGGGGGCTAAGCAGTCAAAGTGGAGTCCTCAACCATTTCTTGCAGTGTCAATTTCAACTCTTTCGTCACAAAACAAAACTATTTCTGATCACACAGATCTTCCTTTAAAACATCCCAAAATTATTGAAGAGAGAGAAATTAAAAAGATGACATTTTCAAGTGATATTCGTACTGTCAGTTGCTACACCTGACGTTGCTGTCTTCCCAATGGGTCCCCAAACTATTATTATTTCATATATTTTGATATGTAGTATGTTTTTTCTTTAAATTCAAAGTGAATTTTTGGAAGTGCTTAATTTGGTTTACAACTACTTTCCTATACTAAAAAAAATATTATTTTAATTCATACAATTTTTAGGAATATTTTTATTTGACATGTGTTTTGATAGTTGGAAGTATTTCTTAAATAAATAGACACTCGATTTATTCCTTCCAAAATACAAAGTAATACTAGAGAAATTATATACAAGTGTTTCATACAAAGATAAATTTCAAATAACTATTAACTAATTAGTGATATTTTTAGTCGAATGAAAGTGCTTCTAGATATAAGCACTTTCAAACACACTCTTGAAAATAAGATTTTTTACTCACTGCTAAGAGATTGCAACAATTAAAAGTAGCATTAACTACTATTAATGTTAAGTTGTAAAACACCCCCTAGTTTGTACAATGAGAAAATCATTTAAAACAATAAAAAAAAATTAAAACTTATAACATAAATCATTGATCTTTATTTTATTAAAAAATGAGATGAGAAGGATAATTATTTTTTAATATTTTTTTCACTCCTTGTATCTAGATCTTCTATGCAATGCATTGCTATTATTAGTTAAGTTTTTTTTTCTTATTTGTCATATATGTTGAGAAGTTTTTTTTTTGGTATTGTTACTCATATGAATTTTATTTTTAGGTTACATAACATTTTAAGTTATTTTGTTCTAGAAATATATTCAAAAAATTCAATCAATTAAAAAAATAAAACACATATTTAGTTTATCTGTAACATAAAATAAAAAATAAAACATACTAAAATATCAAACCAAAAAAGTGTATCCGATAGGGTGCAATAATTTTTATGAATAAATAATATATGAAAATAATTAATAAAATAATAAAAGTACATATTATGTATGCCGCACGCGTAATTTTATTAATACTAACGTTTTTTTTTTTCATTTTCCCTTCTGTTTCCTCCCTCTTAAATCTTTATAAATTTACCTCTACTCCTCGCTTCCTCTTCCACTCATTTCTCTCTTGCTTCTTCCATTGAATAAATAATCTGTCTGCCCTCCTTAAGAAGTTTTCTAAGTTAAACATGTCAGCCGCGGTAGTTGCCGCTGCAGCTGCCGCGCTCAGCAGCTGCAGCTCCACAAACAGAAGCTCCACCTCTGACAACCATCACCATCACCACCAATACCCACTATCTTATCCGCCGCTTCTTCCATCACCAATACTTAGCCGGTACGAGTCTCAAAAGAGGCGAGACTGGATCACCTTCGGGCAGTACTTAAGGAACCACCGTCCGCCGCTGACTCTCGCCCGCTGCAGCGGAGCGAATGTTCTCGAATTCCTCCGATATCTTGACCAGTTCGGCAAGACCAAGGTTCACACTGATTCGTGTCCGTATTTTGGAGACCCGAACCCACCATCAGCATGCCCTTGTCCACTCCGGCAGGCATGGGGTAGCCTTGACGCGCTCATCGGCCGCCTCCGTGCGGCGTTTGAGGAGAATGGTGGGCGTCCTGAGACTAACCCGTTTGGGACACGCGCCGTGAGGCTGTACCTAAGGGAAGTGAGAGACAGTCAGGCGAAGGCTAGGGGTATTGGCTATGAGAAGAAGAAGAGGAAGAAACCTCTACTCCATGAACAACAAGAACAAAATGACGACGTGGCCGGTAGCTATGACTCTGTTACTGAGTAAATCAACTGATTATCATTTTCAAACTATCGAAGTTTTTTACCGTACAGACCTTGTACGGTACAGCTGAAAGCGTACATATATGAGCAAAAGGAAAGAGTGAAGGGAGCTTATTGATTTTTTCTTTTTTATTTTTCTCCGATCATGATGATCATCACAACTGTTATATAGTCAGTATAACAGTGATCTTTTTGTTAATCTGAACGGCACATTGGTCCCTTCACCACCATAGTTCCTTTTCGTCAACAGTAACCGGCGGTGACGACGACGGTACATCTTTTAGCTAGTGGTTGTAAAAGCGTATTTACTTGTGATGAAAATTATGTTAGTTTGTGATTAGACAATGAGTTTTCGAATAATAATGAAACAATGTTTCAACTTTGATGACATTATTTACCAACAAGATTCAATATTCCAAAAAAAGGTCTGTTAGTAGTATATCAATTTTATTTGTAGCATAGATATATTATGATAATTGTTTATAAAATTTAAGGTGTTTGGGTATAAACCTATTTTTTGGAAATTTTCTAAAATTTAAGAAGAAATACTAAACCAAATAAGTTAATAAGAAAAAAAAAGTTTCTTCCAAATTTTCTGCGCTTAGAATGATTACAAAAGAATAACGAAAATATCAATAAATTAATATTGGAGAGGTAAAAAATATCACCGTCACCGGGATACAAAAAGTAATAGAAAAGCAGATTCGAGTTATGCGCTGAAGTCACAAGACACTCATAAACAGAGGAACAAAGAATCATCATCTCAAGAATGAGAAATCATCACCTTAGAAAAGGAGAATCACTACTTCAAGAACGGGGAATCATCATCTCAGGAACGAGAAATATCAGCTCAAGAACGAGAATCATCACCTCAGGAAAAATGAATCATCATCTCAAGAACGGGGAATAATCGCCTCAAGAACGAGGATCATCATCTCAGGAACAGGAAATCATCACCTCAAAAACGGGATTCATCACTTCAGGAAAGGGGATCATCAACTCAAGAACGGGAAAGAACATCAGAACGGAAAAAAGAGGTTCAGACCGACAACCAAGTGATCGTAATTAATTAGGTAAGCTGAGTGACCCGGACAAGACAGATTGACAGGCCACCAAGTGTTTGTTACTTATGGGCTCAGAACCGCATGAAATCATCAAGTGGTTGTAATTGATTGGCAACTGAGCGAGACAGATGGGAAATAAGAAATATCGAGTAGAAAGAATCCCCGCGAATAGGTTTAGTCCCTAGGCATGATGAGGGCCTCTTTTATATTAAATATTCTAATTAAACCTATGTAATTTGGGAAGTCTATATAAAGCTAATGTATTAAATAAAAGAGGACACATTCAATCCAATTCAGGCATACATGACACAAAACATTTACTCCTAAAATCTCCCGCTATCTTATTAATATCCACGTTAAGTTTTACTTTTACGAAAATTCCCCCTTTAGTCTTTGAGAGCGGGAAAAAAACCTTTACATTTTGGTGCTCTCGTTATGAGCGAGAATAAATTTCAAGAGACCTACCCTACAAAACCACAAAATATGCTTAGAACCAGATCCAACACGGCTCTAAATGGAGACAACATGCCCAGAAATGAAGATGAGCACGTAGATCAACCAACCCTACCCACAGAAATGCTGCAGACAATCCTAAACGGGATACATGAGATGAAAATGAGGAACACTGTAGCAATGCACAATGCATGGTAGAATGTGCAAGAGCAGATCGACACGCAACAACAGTAACTCACGAAAACGCGGGCAGAGGTTAGCCATTGGGTGAAAGACGACGAACGGGAAAATGATAATGAACAGGAAGCTCATTCCAAGGACAACCAACGAGATGAAAGGAAAGGGGAACGCGAGAACAACAGAAACATGCGACAAGAAGAAGAAGTCCAGTCACAAAATCTTGTGATTGAAACTACGGAAGAAGCTCGACAATCCCGAGTCATGTCAAAAGAATCAACGGAAGAGCTGTTCGACCAAAAGATGATGGAGATAAGGAATCTCGGGAGTATGAGAAAAAATGACCTTAAATCTTTTATCCGAACGCCATTAAACCCAAAAATCCTAATAGTGCCCGTATCCAAAAAATTATTGCACCCATATTCAAATGCTATAGATCTACTGACATAGATCTTTATTGTCACCACACATAATTCAGTATCAATAAATAAAAGTCAAGAAAATATTAATTGTTGGAAAATAATTAGGAACAAAATAATGATAGATGTGAATCATACATGAGTTGAAAATTTTGTAAAAACAAGTTAGCGAATAGTCTTTGGCCTTTCTATTTCAATGGAAGGAAGAGGGGGGCCTTTGGTAGGTTGGAGTTTATGGTCATCATAAGCCCTTACTTAATGTTTGTCTCCTTTGAGTTGTTCGTGGTCGGTTTCTAATGTTTTTAATGTCATTGTTTGTTAGGATAAGAGATTTGTGATTAGTTGGGTGTGCTGGAGTCCACACATAATCATTTATGTATGACATGTTAAAAAACAGAGTTTGAGAATGACTTTTGTTTGAAGATCATCATTTAGAATTGGAGTAATGGCTGATTCGTTTAAGGAATGAGTTAAGTAAATGGTTGGGTATTTAAAAAATTGACAAAAAGACTTAAAAATAGTTGGACTGATGTCAATAACCTTGTAACTCACATAAAACTGACGTTTGTTTTATGTGGGAATACGGAAAATTTTGGTTACTTTTTGCATAAAATTTCTTTAGTGGATATATTTGTTTAACTTTGCCCTTAAAACTTGTTTCTTTTTTGTCATTTTTTCGATTGGTTTTATTTTTATTCTAATAAAAAATATATATTTTCAATACTTGAAAGCATTTCACTAAAAAGAAAAACTTGTTAGGCGTTTTGAGGTACCTTTGCAAAATGACTCCAAGGGTGTATTTTTTTAGTTTTTATAACTTGAAGTCGTGTTTGTATACATTAAAATAATATTATTTTAGTTGACAATTATGTGATCTACATCATTCCAAGAAGAACTTGTATGTCTTAAAGTATATTCATGTGCGTGTACAAGTATTTTAAAAAATACGTGAACATGTGTGTTCTCATAGAGGTGCTTTCATAATACTAAAATGTCTTTCAAACAATAATATTTATCAGGTAAATACTATTTAGCGTAATGTTTTTTAATGCTGAATAATGTTATTATGTTATGGTGTGGACTAAAATATTGATAAGAAAGACGTGGAATGTGAAGGTCCGTTGGATAGAAGCGACAGTTACAAATGAATATTCCAGAAGAGAGTCATCCTAATGGCTTGATTGCTAATCTTAACCCCTTGAAACGGCTCCACAAAAAGTACAACGGAAAAGTAGAACTAAGAATATAAAATATAATTTCGTGTATAAGTAGATGCAAAAATGACTTCAAAAGACACGATTGAATACAATCACACATTCTTAACTCAAATTTTCTCAACTTCTTATCTTATTATCTCATTATTTTTACCATTCCAAAAAATTTCTTTAGCATTAAATTATTTTTAGATAAAACACTCTCAAAGTCACTCATAACTCAAATACTTCAAAAACAATTGTTAGCTAATTATTATATGCGTCCTTCATGATATTTTGATTAAGTTGGGTAAGAGAAGGGATTTTCTTGCTTTTACAGCAATTATTTTTCTTAATTTACGTCGCTTTTTAATTTTATAATCAATCATAAAGTTAGCTAATTTATTCTTTTAACCTAATAGTTTCAAACCAATCTATTAGATTAATCATTTTATAAAGATGATCCTAAAGACACCATCATCGCAAAAAATCATTCAACAAATTAATTTACGTGTCGTTAAAAGCATGATATACCGATGAAACAAAAATATCTTCGATAAATAGGGTAAAAAATCACATTTTTTCATATCCTTCTACGCCAGTTTTAATTTAGAGCCAAACATTTGCCGACAAAAAATTTCATTCATCGGTAAAGAGTAAAGTATACACCAACGACTTTCATAGGTATATACTATATTTTTGCCAACTGGTAAATATTTACTATTTTCTGATGGATGAATTTACATATTTGTTGGCAATTAGAGTAAAAAGTTAACAATATTCACTAACGAAACTTACTTTGTCGGAAAAGATTTCTTTTAGTGACGAAATATGACGCCCAAAAATCTGACATCATTATCGACAAAATAGTTCGTGGGTCAAAAGTTCCTCTCTATTAACCGACGAAGACACATTTCGTCGCTAAAACGTTCTTTTACTGACCAAATCATATTTTTGTCGTGAAAATTAAGTTTTGGCGACAAAAAATTTTCCTTCGGTAAAAGTTTCTTCATTGATGAACAAAACTCTTATATTGGAACAACAATAATTTGAGAGACAAATCTCCTTCTCTTAGAATCCCGTCCTCGTTTTTATGGAAAGGAACAAACAAAAGCCTTGTTAGACTATTAATACTGGACAATACTATTTTAGTATTATTCTGCGTTTAGCTTGACAGTCTATCTAGATTAATCAATACGGTCAGACTAAATAGTATTTCTATCACCGTATTAATTAATACAATTTTCATCACTAGGACTCGGTCGATAATCTCTTTTTTCACATATATATATAATATTCACATTTTATTTAATAATTGAATGTATTTATTAATATTAGTCTTTATATATTTTTCGTGAAACATAGAATTTTATTAGAAAAATGAAACATAAGGGGGTTTAAAACCACCTAAGTATAACAACTTGTCCCTATCTATTAGAAGAGAAATATTAAGAGGAAGTTGTAGATGATTTGGTTGATATGTAACTCTGATCTATACTAAGTTTAGCTGGATCATCATCAACTACATTATAATCTCTACTAATTTACTTAACATTACAAGAATTGAAAAAATTGAAGCAATTCTTAACAAAACTATCAAAATTAGAGAGATCTCAGAGAACAATTAAAATGATCCCAGGAAAGGGAAATAATATCATTTAGGAAGTCAATCGCTTGGTTAGAGTCATTTCCAATAATGATGTCTCTCTTTTCTTTTTAAGCCATCTGAATGCCTTTATCAATAGCTATTAGTTCAGCGTGCAGACTGCTTGCTACACTTAACATTACATGATTTTACTGTACTTTGATAGAGGAAAAGGAAAGAGGTAATTTGAAAGGAGGGATAAGTTTTTATTTTTATTTCTCTCTCTTCGTCGTCTCTATCTTTCTCCCACCAAGACAGTACGAATACTACAACATATAGAACTTTTTGACAAATAACCCTATCCTGTATTTGGTTTGAGATATCAATAATTAATGACAAAAAATAAAAAAATGATATAATATATTAGAAAAAGAAAGACAAAAAGAAAAGAAAAATGAAGCAAATTAATTTCTAAGGAAAATCCACAGAAAATTATTTTTAGTTCATTCTTATCTTTAGAACTTTATTCCAAATAATAAACTTTTTTTTTTTATACATTCATTTTTGTTTTTTTGAGAATTAATTCCTGACTCATCCTCCAGACATATCCTACTTCCCTTAATGAATCACTCATTAAGTGCCATTATAACTATGAAAAAAGGTTAATAGATATTCTTATCTTTTACTATAGTAAGAATTGAGGGATAAATTAATGTAATATATGTGATTGATCTTTGTTTTTTTAGTAAAGGAATGTTATTGAGTATTGACCACGTAAATATTAACAAGAAGCTGAGTAGGCGGGTTGGTACGAGTGGAGAAGAAAAAAAGGATTGAACTTAAACAGTTTTCTAGAGATATACATTTTTGTAGAGAGATGGATAAGATATCCTGACACAGTGTCATCTTGATACCACCAGAAAGGATAAAAAAATCCTAAAAAAAAAATTGGATTTATGTCCAATGGATCACATCTATCAAGAAAAAGTATTTTATTTTGGTTCGACCTATAATTCTATATGAAAAACGGGCAGAGACACCAATGTTGACTTACTATTAAGTCATTAGAGTTGTGCAAACTGAATAGAAACAGAATACAATGAAAGAGAGGAAAAAGAAGTGCTGAGAAACAGAGAGAAGAAAAGAGAGAATGAACAATACATCAAATATTTCATTAACCTTCAAAGAATGCCAAGAAGAAGATAAAAACAAAGGAGAAAAGCCACTAATAGCTAGTTTAGAGAAAAGACTAAAATAACCCTAAACTAACACAATTGACTCTAACAAACTTAACCATTTATCTTGCATTCCTCCTCAAACTTATTATAGGCTTGAGGATAAGTTTGTCCCTCAAGAAATAAAAATGAGGCGTGTTAAAAGGTTTAGTAAATAAATCAACAAGTTGGAGTTGAGAAAGAGCATGGTTGACCACTAAATCATTCCTCACAACTATTTCACGCATAAAGTGAAAGTCGATCTTTACATGCTCTGTCTGTGCATGTAAAGATTGATACTGCTGAGGTGTTGTCACAGTATAAGGTGGGAGCCTGAGTTTGAAAGACATGAAGATCACGAAGTATCTGCCGTAACCAACTTCAACTTAGCAACAATGTTGGCAAGGGCTTTATATTTAGCCTCAGTAGAAGACCTTACCACAGTGGATTGCTTCTTAGCATTCCAAGAAACAACATTAGCTCCTAGGAAAATCATAAAACTCGATTTGGATCTTATATAAGAAGGATCTCTAGCCTAATCTGTGTCACTAAAGTCCTGCAAATTAATATGTCCAGGTTTAAATAACATGTCATAGTCAATAGTGCCTAAAACATATCTAAATTTCCTTTTAACAACATAAAAGTAAGCAGTGGTGGGTGAATGCATAAATTGACTAACTCTATTCACAGTAAAACTTATATCAGGTCTAATAAATGTTAAATATTGTAAGGAGCCTACTAGACTTCTATATAGAGTGAGATCATTGAGATGAGACCCAATGTGACTGTACAAATGTGACTTTGTTGAACATGGTTTGGCTTGGAGCATTCCAGCCTTAACCAGCAAGCCTGCAGCATATTTCCTTTGGTTAACAAAAATTCCAGCATCCTTTGTAGTAATTTCAAGACCAAGGAAATGCTTAAGTTCACCCAAATCAGTCATATCAAACTCATGTTGCAGATCATGCACTATTTTGTCAATTTGGGCAGAATTAGTTCCACTTATTATAATGTCATCTACATATAAGAGAATATAAGTCAAAGAATCAGAAGTAACATGTATAAATAAGCAACTGTTAGCTTGAGAGCCAGTGAAGCCTAAAGAGAGAAGATAGAATGTGAATTTCTCAAACCAAGCTCTAAGAGCTTGCTTCAAACTATACAAAGACTTATGCAGTTTGAAAATAAAGTTAGGATGTGTTGTGCCAATGAAACCGGGAGGTTGAGACATGTAAACCTCTTCACTAAGATTGCCATGTAAAAAAATATTCTTAACATCCAATTGTCTTAACTTCTAGCCAAAACTAGCAGCCAAAGAGAGCAAAATAAGAATAGTAGGTTTCTTGACAACTGGACTAAATGTCTCACTATAGTCCAACCCCTCTTGTTGGTGGTACCCCTTAGCAACTAATCTAGCCTTATATCTAGAAATAGTCTCATTAGGATTATACTTGATTTCGTACACCCATTTACATCCCACTAGATTCTTCTGAGGAGGTAAAGACATAAGACTCCAAGTATGTTGTGAGGTAAAGGCCTAAAATTCAGAATTCATAGCTTCTTTCCATTCTAGAATTTTGACAACAGTGGAGAAAGAACTAGGTTCAGTTTGAGGAGAGGGAATCACAAAGCTAGAGGTAAGGTAGGCCTTTCTCTTAGAGATCTCAGATTTAGACTTGGTTTGCATAGGGTGGATATTAGTGGGAGGTGGGTTGAGGACCTGCGTAGAATTGTGTTGAGTGTGTGAATGACCACTAATGTCATAGGCATCTCAACAGAAAGAGAGGATGAGATATCAAGATAAATAGAACTATCAATAACATTGTTATTATGAAGAATCATATCCAATCCAGTATGCTCAGCAGTAGATAAATAAGAAACAAAAATAAAACTATTATCTATAACAATAGACATACTTGTGCATTCATTTGTGTAAGTGAAAACAGTAGGTGTAGAACTCAATATCAAATTGTCAGCATGTAATAAAGGTAGGAGATTATCATATCTAACAGGAGGAGCCTCTTGATGTGTTTCCTTAATAGTGATACCGGAAGCGTTAGATATAGCAAAAGGAAAGCAAGATTCATAAAAAAAGATCATGTCTAGTAGTGTAACACTTCTTAGTCAAGGGATCATAACAGAGAACACACTTTTGATTTAAAGCATAACCAATGAAAATACATTGAACATATTTTGAGGAAATCTATTATGCATATAAGGTTTAAAGTTGGGGTAACAAGCACACCAAAAAACCTTGAGGTGAGAATAATCAGGTAATTTTTTGAATAGAACCTCTTAAGGAGAATAATTATTAAGAGAAATACTAGGCAATGATTAATAAGATAAACAGCAATAATGAATGCATAATTTCGAAAAGAAGGTGGTAAGGACATGACTTTTGATGGACTATGCCATTAGTACTCAAAAAATTTTGAAAGGAGGAACTGGTGTACTCTTCTCGTCCATCTAACCTAAAAGCCTTGATTTTTGTTGAGAATAAGTTTTCAACCATGTTTTTAAATCTCATAAACACCGTTAACACATCAAATTTATGCAGGAGAGGATATGACCAATTGTAACGAGTAATATCATCAACAAAAATAACATAATACTTGTGACCTAATAGAAATGTTGTGGGAGATGGTCCTCACACATCATTGTGAACTAATGACAGAGAAGAATGAGAGGCAGATGCAGAATTAGAGAAAGGTAGCTTTGTCATTTTATTATAGATGCAAATGATACACACACACACATAAGAATCAAGTTTGAAATCAGTACAAGGCATATTTGCAGAATGTAAAATGTGTTTTACAAACGGATAAACAGGATGGCCAAGTCTATAGTGCCAAATAGGTGGAGAGTTCTTGATGCCAATGCAAGCAACATGTTTGGATAAAGTGGTAGGGATGGAGTAGAGACCATTAACACTAGGCCCCTTATGAAGAATTTCTCCTGCTGCCTTGTCCTGAATGAAAAAAATAGGAGCATCAAATATAAAAACACAATTGTTGTCAACACAAAACTGATGTACATTTAACGAATTAGAAGCTAATTGAGGAACACATAATACTTGAGATAAGGGAAAGGATTTTAGATTGGTGTTGATGATATTTGAACCTACATGGGAAATGACTAGAGACTGTCCATTTTCAATAGAAATATGCTTATCTTGAGTGTATTCTGCAAGGTTGAAGATGTTGTGCATTTCTGGAGTAAGATGTGTATTGCATCCAGTGTCATTGAGCCAGACATGAAGATCTATAACTTGTGAAGTTTGTGTGCTGGTATTCATTGCAAAGAGATTAGATGATGGTCATCTTCCTGATATGAGAAATTAGGTCTGTGAAAGTAGTCTATGGTTGAGTGCCCCATCTTTGAGAAAATTCGGCACGTATGCGAGTCCCTCATGAGTTGTTATGACTATCTTGAGGTGAAAAGATAGATTTGTTCATGTTCTGTGTTGGTGTTTGACCTGGAGGAGTCCCAAGAACGGAGGTAAAGAAGAATTTTCCTAATTTTGAGTTCTACCTCATTTGCCTTAATTAAATATTCCTAAATTGCTCTTATTTCCTCTAAAGCCATGAAAACCTCTTCCTCTGTTTGTTCCACGATTAGAGAAGGATGCAAGAAGAGTTGTGCTTTGAAAGATTGCGTCTTGAATCTTATGTTGAGACTCGAGAAATTACTCTTTAGGTTTCAAAAGAACTTGAAGTTCTTCAAGGGAAAGAGGTTCTGCCCTTATTTCAATGGAAGTACGAATTGTATTGTATTCGGTAAGGAGACCATTGATGGTAAAGATTAACACGTCCTCGCCTTCAACATTGGCAGAGACTGCCGAGAGCTTGTCCTTGATTTCTTTTATGCATTGCAGATAGGAATCGATACTTTCAGTGTGCTTCTTAGAGATTGATTGAAGATCCAACTTTAGTTGTAGAGCATTTGCTCGAGAGATTGAGGAGAATTATTGTTCAATGGATTCCCAATCCTATTTTGATGTGTGACATCCAACTACGTATGACAGTGCCATAGGAGATAGAGTCGAATTGATTAGGGTTACCAACGCTTGATCTTTAGCCATCCATTTCTTGTATTTTGGGTCAATGATTTTTGTATTAGCATCAATCTTGAGAATTCTTGGTGGACATTTGATTATCCGATCTACGAACACGAAAATGGTACGAGCTTTCAAGATTGTCAAGATTTGGTATTTCTATAACATAAATTTGTTGGAATCCAGACGAATTGATATGATGTTACAAATATTAGAGAGAAGAAAAATTAGAGAATGAGAAGATGACTTGGTGTTGTTGAAGGAAGATGAAACATGGATGCTTACGTGAGATGAAGAAGAGGAGGGAACGGTGGAAGTGGTTAGATTACTCATTTGGGAATTTGTTTGAGAAGCTGTTTGCATGTCATGGATTCTTGATCTTGGGTAGAAGGGTTTTCTACACGGTCTACCATCAATCTTGATGTTTGTCTTTCATGACTCTGATACCATGAAGAGAAACATAATACAATCAAAGAGAGGAAGAAGAAGTGCTGAGAAACAGAGAGAAGAAACGAGAGAAGAGAGAGAATGAACAATACATCAAATCTTCATTAACCTTCAAAGAGTGCGGAGAAGAAGATAAAAAACAAAGGGGAAAAACCACTAACAACTAGTTTAGGAAAAAGACTAAAATAATCCTAAAGTAACACGATGGCTTTAACAAACTAAACCATTTATCTTACACAAACATCACGTGCCTCCTGATGTGGATCGCACCATGATAAAGGATTGTGATTGCCCATGTGAAGTGTAGTGTGAGATCGAAGCTAACAAATGTTACTTAATTTGTATGATCTAAATATCTCATAACCTATAATCAAGTCAAGATGCGAATGTTACTTATTTGGTCTCCTTAAACATAACAAGCATTCTATATCCATCAAAACTTATATAAAGTTCTAAATTCATACATACTTCCTAGAATAAACGCTTGGATCTTTTTTGTTCTTTTGAATATATTCTCAGTATCCAACATCAAATTTTAAGGTTACACTCATGCAACGAATGACAAGTTGAACTTAACATCTTCCTCTAAGATAGAAAAGTCATGCATAAATTAGATACAAATCTATGTAAATTGAATCCTATCACATACGACCATGATTGTTAGTTTAGTTGGTCATGATGAGGCTTGACCCCATGTAATCTGGAGTCAGATTATGCATTTCTTTCTCTATGGTGAGTCTACATTAACAACAAGGGAAGTAATTGCCCCCCTTTGCTTTCTTATTTTGTTTCATTCGTATCAATAAGATGACTAAATTAGCAAAAATATATATTTTGCCCCCTTTGCATTCCTATTTAGTTTCATTTTTTTATCAATTAAATGACTAAAATTAGCAAAACACATGTATTCCCCCTCCTTGATTTTTTAAAATTATCATCTTCAATTTCATTTTGCCCCTCTAGCCTTCGTTGTTATGATTGTTTTTGTTGAGATAGTATTTTTAGCAAAAAAACCATGAATATAAATGCATAATGAGGGCTAAAAAATTAGTTATTCTTTGATCCAATCAAATAAATTGATAAATACACTTCATATGTATAATATATATTCTCAAATAAAATGAATTGTTTGTAATTTTTGGCGCATACGTATCTCATATCACAAAGAGTTAAAACAACACTACCAATAAAATTAAGCAAAATTAGACGAGAGTACAAAAATATTGTAAAATCACAAAAGTTTCAAAAAATGATTTTTTTCATAAATGATTTTGATTGGGAAGTATAATATAAATATATAGTTGATTTCATTTTTTTTTATCTATGATGTGTCACATCTTATTCTTATTATGAGGCTGAGTAGGTGATCTATCTCTTTTGCTTCGTAGGATTACATAGTGATTTTATAAAGATGTCTCCCAAAGTTACTTCTTTAATATATGAGAATGATAATGATAAGAGAGTTTATCAATTATCATACTTAATTTTATAATGATGATAATGACCTTACATTAGTGTTATTCAAAGGAATAAAACTTTAATAGTAACTTTGAACAAGAACTAGCAAACAGTTAGGAAGTTACTATTTTCTCTTATCGAGTGTGTAGAAAAATTCATGTCTTAAACTGTTTAGTTAGGACCATAATGGTAGAAAAATTTCTGACACGCTAAAGGATCTAGTGGAGTCTGAGGTCAATGACAAGCTGCATTCAAAGTGGAGTCTGCCTGCTTTTCTTTTCGATTACACTAGTTCAATAATTCGGTTTGAATATATTTTGAACAAATATGTTTAATTGTGATATAATATAACAATAATAATAATAGTAATTTTATTAATATAATATCTCAAAAGATATAAAAGATTAAACATACAACATAAGTTCAAAAATAAATTATATAAAGAATTGCTTATTTGTAGAATTCATAAAAACATATTATGTTTTGTGATAATTGCTTCAAATTTTATTTCCTTTAGCTCAATTTATATATATTATAGATAAAGATGACATATAGGCTCAGTCCTATATAGGCTCAGTCCTATATGCTAGTGCTAATTGTTTAGATAGTATGATACCACCTAAATACACGATTTTGTATATATGGTGTATGTTTCTTGGAATTTTTAAGTAATTATTTTGTTTCAATATTTTTAGCATTTATAAAAAAAATACATAGAAAGTAAACTAGGACAGGCTAGTCACTTAATTTGGTAAATGATCTATTTCAAAGCGATTTGGAAATTCAACTCAATTTTTTCAAAAAACTTCAAACTTTGCTCCACTTGTTTGTCAAAGACACATTATTAATTTCTGTCTCTTTCAACATTTTAAGTAGCTGTTTTTAAAATATATAAATAACTTGAGTAATACAAAAGTTATCAAATTAAACCAAAATTTAAAGGGAATCACTTTTTTAAGAGGTCATTTCTTCGACTTTCTGATGGAAAATTATGATAAGACAATATGCATGAATGCAATGACCCACTTTCAATAGAACATTCTAATGGATGACAGGTTGTGCCCATGATGATTTCCATATATACAGTCCCATTTAGATTAGGGTTATATCAGTGGGAAAAAATTGAGTACGTATATAATTCCATGAAGAAAAAGATTTTGAATTCACAGACACACACGTATATATATATATATTGCTAATTTTTATGAACACATAAAAAATTCTAAAGTGATGAGTAGTCAATATTCATAATCTCACATTACATATGAAATTAGAAAAAAAATATATCTTCAATAAATACGTGAATATATATTTAACGTGTCGTTAAATAATAACTATACTAAAAAGTTACATTAGAATCATTTCTCGAAATGTTTTTTTCATACAGCTGGCTGAGAATATTTTATTCTATATATGATGCTAAAAGGTTGCAAAAAAGGGTGAAAGTGATTTGGGTAAATATGGAAAATGAGGTACGTGGTTTCCTCTTTTAGAAGCAAAGTATAGTCGGATTTTAGGATTGCATTTACTTGGTTATGGATCTATAATAATATGTGGCCATAAGGGGAAAAAAAACAAAGCACTTGACTTCTTATAAATGGAAATTAAAATTTCTGATCACATATATAGAGCCCTTGGGATATTGATTGCAATTTTATTGACCACGAGATGAATTGATAATATGGTTAGGCAATTGACAGATTCAAAATTTTATGTTTTAATACGACACACATTTACATAATAACATAGAAAATCTTTAAAAAACATGTGTAAGACATACGTTTCTCGTATATGTTTTTTTTAGTATTCGATATGTCTTCAGTAATAGACTTATGTTCTATAGTAATAGACTTATGTTCTATAGTATGTAACTTTTGTTGTTACTGCTTAGTATAAGTAATAGTAAAATTATAAATATTTGTTTGTAATGAAAGCGTCAATAAAATAATATAAATGATATTTTTAGCATGGTTCGTTCAACTTGCTATGTAAATTGTAACTAACTTAGAAAAAAGTTACTTCTCATTCGGATCAGACTTAACTCACTAGCTTAAAAATCTTTCTTAGCACGGGCAAAATTCTCTAACTAGCTTTTCAATATCATGAGATATCCCTTTTTAGGGGTGTCAGTGGGTAGAGTATGGGGTGGATAGTGCCATACTCACCTCCATATCCATTAACATTCTTTATCCCCCACTACTATAAAAGAGGGTTAGATGACGGGTAAAACCTGTTATTATAATCATATATTGCCGGCTGACCGACTATCATCTACCAAAGTGTCATCTTTTAATCATTTAAAAAAATCATCACTATAAGGGGTTAAAAAAACCATCATTATAAGGGGGTACGATGACGGGGAATCCCCATCATCGTAGATACCGTGAAAAGATGGATGACGGAAAATCCCCATCATCTTAATCGCCGCAAAAAGCATATAGATGACGAGGATTCCCCTGTCATTTAAAGTTACTCCACATAATAGTTGCCACCAAAAGCACATAGATGACGACTTATCCCCATCATCTTAGGTATCACATAAAGTAAATAGATGACGAGAAATCCCTGTCATTTAAAGTTCAAGAAAAGAAAAAAATAAAAGCTTATATTTAATTAAATTTCCGCAGCTATATAATATTAATCCCAAATGGTTCCCAACAATAATATAAATCATAAAATCTCATATGATCCCCGTCAATAATATAAATCATAATCCTCTAGATACTTCTGCTAACAATATATGACATCGATCCTAGATAATTCTCTACCGATAATATAAATCATAAAATTAATCAACATACAAACTAATCACATCTCATAATAACATATTGTCCAAAAACTATAAGAAAGTTCATCATGAGAAATAAGTTTCATTATTGATAAAATATCAAGTGTTGGCTGCATATTCAGAAACTATAAAACGTTTATAGGACAGATTCATGATAGTAGTGCCAAAGCTGCATTCCCTCATAAATAGAAAGGCGTATGATGATATCCGAGACTTCATATATCCTAGAAAGTAAGAGATAGATGAGAAAAAGATTATTAGTTCAACAATCCCATAATGGATAACGGATCCGAACTAAAAGATAACTACGCGAAAGGAAAACACCATCTCATGGAAAGGTAAACAAAATTAAAAAAAAACATGTCATGGAAAGGTAAAAACTACCTTCCCATAACACAATTTACACACGAATAATCTTTACCTAGCAATAATAAATATTTATAGTGAAAAAAGATCAGACATAGCTATTTATTAAATAGATTATATAAAAGCCAAAAAATAATAACATCAAACACAATATACTTAAGTAGAGAAAGCAAGGAAAACAAAACCAAATTAATATAAGAGATTTTTTATCAGAATTGGCTTAGAGAAGTAATTGCCTGAGTAGAGAGCATTATAATTATGAAATCTAGATTCTTTACAGTTAGAATGATCCGACAAACAAACAAGTGGATCGCCCATGAAATCAACTTATTTATTTTAAAATTACCATATGTTAATCATCTCTTAATAAATCCTTGATAAGGAAATTCATAACAAGGAAACTTTAGGGGAAAACATTATAAAATCCTCAACTCAGTGAAGGAGGTACATACAAGTTTGAATTATTGTAAAAAAAAATTATGAAATAGGAACCACATATCAAATATACCTTTTGGAGCATCAGTCTAAAATATAACGATAATTAAAATGCAACATCAGCGCAAATGGATTCTTTGGATGTAAAACCTAAAAAAGGAGTAAGAAATAAAGCAAGGTTTTTAGTTTACATGTATGTATGAAAAGCAATGATGGTCATGGTTGTGTGCATGAGCAGCTATAATATCTATTTACACAGTATAATGGTAATTATAAATTCATATTGAGGAGTCCATTATAATAGCAATCTATCTCATAGCTCTTTATTTGGAATGAACACAAAATAGAAGACATGGCCAAATTCAGATCAACGATAAAAACAAAGTAAACTATGGTAAGCTAGAGCTCGAAATCAACTAAATAAGAATATTTGGACATGGATCAGTAAGTACGTATGCAATCTTCAATTTCTCTAAGTATAGAATGTTTCTATATACACTTTTTCAATTTCTCTAAGTATAGAATGTTTCTATATACACTTACCGACACTATGTTTCCTACCTTTGGTCCATGGTACTCTCGTTTTTCATCGTTAGCGATCAGTTACATGACCAGGTCAATCGATGTCTCCTTATGCTATCTTAACTTGCACAGACTTGGTTCAAACTTCACTAAATAGAATGATTATTAACTCAAAACTTTCATATTTTATTTTAAGCCAGTAATACATATTTTGATCATTGAAGAGGTTGAAGGCTAGAGATTTTCTCATATGTCAGGGAAACTTGAACTAAATTCATGATTCAGCTGGATAGGTTGACAAACTAATGAACCACAAGATTTTGGGACACATTCCAAACTTATCTCACTTACACTGATCAAAATACCATGACACCATACCTACTAAGAATATGTATAAACATAACAACAATTGGTCAATCAATAATGAGACTACAATCAGCAACAATTTTCCAGTAATTAGGAACACTAAGACCAAGAGATCATTTATTTTCATCCCTTTGACACAATGAAAATGATATTTCGCAGTATCCAGTACAACAACCTAGAGTTTTTGTTAGTTTATGGAGCTCCAGAAAATCCAAGATTCTACTATATGCCATCTAAAGACTTTGATCAATTTTACAAATGACCAACACAACAAAAACATATGTAGCCACAAAAACCAAACTATCCCAACAATGCGCTTACACCAACTGTCCAAATAAAAAAATTACAAGTAACACTATAACAAGAGGGGGAACTAACAGAAGCAAAACCAGTATTAATGGTTCACTTCACTTTTCTTCTTTTTTTCCTTTTCGGGTACATAATGCAAATTGATAACCGAGTTTAAGTGACAATCAAATAGGACTTCAAATTCATTTAAAACATAAATTAGGACTTAAAATTCTTTACCTGCAAAGAAGATGGTTTGGTTCCCCTCCAATTTTGTATCACCACAAGAAAGAATAAGTCCTAATATTAACAGAATTAGAGATATTACCAGCAACCCAGGCAGCAAAGACATGATGGAAATCCAGACACAACAATGTCTCACTTATAACAATTTTAGGTCATTTTCATAGGCTGGAGTTAATAAACTTTAAATTCAACTAGTATCAAATCACTAATATAAAAAGGAAAACAAACCATAACATGAAATTTGATTTGAAGATTCTGCCCATAAGTAACGAAAACCAAAACAAAAATAATCTAAAACAGCTACCTCATACTCACGAAAGCCCCTTTCATCATTCTCTCGGAAAAGTTTTGCAGCAGATGCACCACCGGTAGCTTCCTCAACCAAAGAATCACTAAATATAGGGAAATCCAAATTACATGTTTAGCTAACACATATAACGCCACATAATATTAAGTTTGGATCTTACCAAGAATTCAAGTACGCAAACTGACACAGCACAAGCAGCCAAAACTTTAATGACAAGGTTGAAATCTCCATGTAATTGCTTCAACAATGCCTTCATATATTGATATTCACCAAGTATTTTTGTCCAGAGAAATATTGTCATTGCTATATATGCATGATATAGAAGAGGAGAATGCTCCGGAAAAGTAGAGTGCATAGTATTCCCAATAATGCACATCCAAAAAAGTATACCTAATAAGTAATGCCAAGCTATAAAGAATCAGATAAAAGAAGCAATGAAATATTGTTCACTTCTTTATTCTCCTAGAGAAAATAGATTTTTCATTTCATTGGTGAGAGAGAATTGAATACTTGACTTAAAAATTCCACTAAAGCAAAGTATTATCACAGGCCAAGTTATTAGCAAAAGTAAAGTTATCAGAAAAGGATACGTGATTTGCGAACAAACTGATTGAAAACTTGCTTAGTGTTGGCCACCACAACTTCAACTTCTTCTTCCTAAACGATAAGGAAAATCACATCAGCTTTCTGCCTATTTGACAACTAATAATGCGTTATGGAAACAACATTCTTCCAGAGGAATGTCAACTGCTGATATTTCAAAACCAAACAGGTAAAATATCAAAGCCAATGAAACAAAACTAAGAGTAGTTTCAATAAAATTATCCATGTAAAGTAGCTAATAATGTACATTGATGAGCCTTGTTGCTGTGTCAGCGCCAATTACAAAAGTACTACCGGAAAAAAGTTCAGCTTTCTTATAAAAATAAGGCTGATTGGATACAATTACCATCTTTCCTGCCATTTAAAAGGAAGCCCATAATAAGTGGAGCCATTTGAAACTAATGTTTCACTTTGAATAGTCGGAAAAAGAAGAGAAAGAAACCCGAAGAAATGGAAAACTGACAAATAAGCTTCTGCAAATAATTCACTAATTTGACACTTCAAGAAAATCAATAAGAGCCACATGTCAGGAGTTCTAGAAATAGATCAAACTAGAAACCAATCTTTCATTTCTTATGAATAAAAACCAGGAAACAATATTCACAACTGGTGAGGGTACAATTTATCAGCACCAACCAAATTGCTTTAAGACTTATATATGCTAGTAAACAAACAACAATAATTCACATATAACCTAGCAAAATTAAAAGATCAGCAGTGTTAATCTACTTAAGTTCTCCCACCAAAACATGGAATATTTCCAGAGAAATATCAATGCAATAAAATTGATATCATAATCCTAGTCAACGAAAGCCACTGTAAGTTCAAAAAAGACCATTAGCTTCGAGGAATTTTCATTTTATTCCGCATTGGCATTTTAAGTGTAGAAATGTTGGTAGAAATACCATATCTCACACAATATTTACAGAAATACCAGGCACAAAAATAAACCTAGAAACTGAGCTTCGCACTACCGACAGAGGTTCAATTGAAAAACAAATCCTCAAGACATTCGCTGAGCTTTGCATTACCGACTTGGTGAAAACAACTATATCCCAATACTGGGATTGTAATAACTTAAAAAGAGAAATAATTCATATAGAAACTGAAAACGAAGCAAGAAGTTTAGTTGGGAGAAAACCCTTTCTAGTTGAAGCTGGCCTGGAAGCCGCCGTCGACGCTCGCCTTGAAGCAGCCGTCGAAGCTCGCTTTGAAGCCACCGTGAAGCTCGCTTGGCGCGTCTTCTCCGGGAATCACTAATCGCTTATCGCACGGCCTAGTAAAAGAGAAATAACACTAAAACGTAAAATTAGGGTTTAGGATTCTTTTTAAATGGGAGGGTATTTTTATAAATAAGATGGACTTTATATTTTTCTACTGTAGAAGGATGACAGGTACTTTTCCACTGTCATTGTAAGAAGTTCGTATGACAATCTAAAAATTATCTGTCGTAGTAGGGTATGAAGATAACCCATTTGGGTATGAGTATCCGGTGGGGTTTTTCAACACATAGTTTATAATTGACAATAAAATTCAAAACAATATAAAACTATTTTCATATATCCATATCAAATCTCACAACGATGTTTTAAATTGTGAAACTTAAAATAAACATAATTTAAAACACAACTAAGTCTTGTAAACTTGTAAATCTAAACTTGCACATGATCATCATAATTGTTCTTTCCTTCTTAGCTTGATCCCTACAAAAGAAAAATATAAATAAAATTATTTAACAAAAAATAAAAATTAATTACAAAAATCAACTTAACTTAACAATATAAAACACATCATCTTCATCTTTATCTGTCATAATTTCCCACACGTAGAAGTAGAGCCCTTTCTTGAACCGAAATCTATATAAAAAAAAAAGAATACATATACAAAGATTAATATAAAGAAGTTGACTAGTTGAGAACATTATAAAATACTCTTATAAAATATATTTTATTTGATTTCAAATTTGCCATGTAATATATATATATATATATGAGGATGGATAGGTCAAAACTTGTACCCTACTCATACCCTCATGGATTAGGAGTGTGCACGGGACGAGACAAGATGATTTTCTAGCCTTTTTGTACCGTCTTAATCAGGACGAGATAATTTTTTTAAGTCATGTCCCGTCCCGTGTTGAGGGGAAACCCGAGCGGGACGGGACGAGTATTTTGGATAATAAATTTAAAGGTTAAAACTTAAAATTGATTTAAGTTTAAAAATTAAAATGTTACAAATTTAAAAATTTAAAAATTAAGGGTTAAAATTAAAAAAATTAAGGGACAAATTTAAAAAAACTAAAAATGTTTGACTATTTATGAAAACATTGGGACGGGACGGGACAAGTCAGAATTTTTTTTGTCCCGTGTCCCGTCCCCTCAAAAGTAAAAATCCCGGTTCAGGACGGATTTTTTGGGACGGTTGCACACCCCCATCATGGATATTTTTTATACACCCGACCCTACCCAACCCATTTTAGAACCTCCATACGCTATCCATTAGAGTCAGTTACTGGTGGGTACCCAAATTCGTGGGTAACATTGACGTCTCTATACCCTTCTAGAACAATGCACTCTCTCTCATCTCAAATATGTCTTTTATATCTTAGGGTTAGCGCCTCCTCATTACGGGATGCTTACTCTAGGTTAGAGTCATTTCTCACTCTCTATTGAAACAAAACCATCGAATCACAACCCAACGATATATTTTATAACAATTCAAAACTTTATTCTCTATTCTATTCAAAACATGAATCTCATTCAAACTCAAATATCACCATAATGTATTTTCTCTAAAATATCTCCTTAAACTTAACTACCAAGGAATTTGAGACGCATCAAAATTTTAACATTATCTTATATATTAATAGAAAATTTTACGATATCAGACATATATAATATGTAAGTACGTTAAATATATTTGAAGTATCTAAAAAACTCTCAGCATGACACCAATCAAATACTACAAATCTCCGCTTATTAATATGTTGTTTGATTATCTAGTAAGATTTGCATTATCTCATTTTTAAAGAAAGACGATCCCATTCAAATCCATAATATATGAATTTTAAAGCGTTGTTTAATTATTATCAAAAAGGACTTATTCAAACACCAATGACGAACTCAAGTTGGCCACTCCCATTGGTCTGACCTTGTCACTTCGACTCTCTCCATGGTTGAAGTTTCTGTCATGTCAATCTTTCTTCTAACTTTTCTTTTCCTTTTAGGGGAAAAATATCAATTTCACTTTATCGCTTTAAATATATAGATTTTTACATATTAGCCATGAATGAAAATTTACATCATGAATATCATAAAAAAGGTTTAGATTTTTTTTTAAAAAAAATTTAACTTTGATCTTTAGATAATTGTTACTGATTTTAATATCTGGATCTAAAAAATAAAATGCCAAGTTTTTCAATATTTGAACAATTCTTATCATTCAAATGGTATACAATCTAAATATAAAATAAACGATCACTAAATAGTGAGCCACGTCGTCAAGAGTGACGTGCCAAGATTGGACACGTGGCGCCTAAATACGCTCACGTGGTGCTTATGTGGCGTAGTGATAAACTTCACATGATTTATGACTGAATATACTTGTAAGGGACGCCCCTAAACTTATAAGGGAGGTGATTCCCGTTGTATAAAATTATGTATTAAAAATGTAGTGTATGTCTTCGAACTTAGTGACAAAAGTTCGAGGACCCTTCCTTGCCTGGGAAAAATCTGGGGGATGTGGTCGGGTAGGATTAGGACAAAGTTCGTTACGCCAGGATGGGAAGATCTCCTTGAAGGATGTAGTCACCTAACAAGTCTTGGAAGTGCCTCCTTTATTCCTTCCCGGGAGAACCCCAGGCGCAACTCCCCATGCCACTCCTGGGGGAACCTCAAAGGTGGCTCCACATGCCACCTTGGGGGGAACCCTGAGGGTGGCTCTCCATGCCGCTACAGGGGAACCCCAGGCTCGGCTCCCCATGCCACTCCTGGGGAACCCCAGAGGTGGCTCCCTATGCCACCCCGGGAGGACCCCGAGGGTGGCTCTCCATGTAGAGATAGACAAAACAGAGACAGGGGAGAGAGAGACAGAACAGAGAGGGGGAGAGAGGGAGAGGGGGAGAGAGAGAGAGAGAGAGAGAGAGAGAGAGAGAAGAAATCACACCTTGATTAATGGAGGATAATTGATGACGAAGAAACTAGATGAAGTAGAGATGTGCAGTCAGATAAAAATGGGAGAGAGAGTTGTAGGTGGTTACGAAGATTAGCTTGAGATAACAAAAGAGAAATTTAGGGGAAAATGTTTAAGAGAGAACACAAAGGAAACAAATAGGGTGGCTTATGGTGTAAGTGCATATATGGTGTGAGTGAGTTCTAAATTACAAAATACCTTTTTTAAATACTTGGGTATTACAGGTACGTTAAGTACAAATGCAATCATGTGTTGTAAGGTCCAAAGATTATGTATTCGGAGTCACAATACACATGTTTATTTATGAAATTCCTATTCTAAAAATTACAACTATTTGTCTATGTGCATGCTTGTACGAATATTAAGGGACACATGAGACCACCTCTAATGCTCATAGTAGATGGGATGACCCTCAAAAACTTCAAGTCGTACCGACGATGTTCAACTTTAAGTGCATAAAAAACTATCATGTTTAGAATGTAATTTTTTCTTCAAATTTTATGATTATCAAAATAGCCTGAAAACTTATAACGGGTCCGTCATCCTGAAATGCGTGTAAGACGTTTCAACGAAGTTAGTTCCTGAAACGCCTTTTAGAAATTTCAGCAAAAGTTGTTCCTGGAATGCATTTAAGACGTTTCAGCAAAGATTGTTCCTGAAACGTGTCTAAGAGGTTTCAGCAGAGTTTGTTCCTGAAATATGTGTAAGACATTTCAGTGAAGTTTGTTCCTGAAATGCATTTAAGACGTTTTAGCAAAAAATATTCCTGAAACGCATTTAAGACGTTTCAGCGAAGTTTGTTCCTGAAACGCACTTAAGACATTTCAACAAAGTTATTTCCTGGAACGCGTTTAAGACGTTTAAGTAAAGTTTGTTCCTTAAATGCAATAGAAATATTTCAGCAAAGGTAGCTGGGCGTTACTTAACCACTGTTGCAAATCCCTTCAAAGCTGAACTTGGCCGCCATAACGTGTTTGAAATACACAAGTTGTTTTAACTGCTTACTTCGCTCGTTACCATAGGAAAGGACCGTTGTCGTGTAGATTAATTCTAACTTAGAGATTTATTATGAATATGCTCATGTTAAAAGTCGTATGTAAGAGCGACATATGTGCGAAGTGGGGATGCATGATAATGATGCATGATAACGGTTCGAAGTAGGAATGAATGAGCATGTCTGATGAAAATTCAAAGTATGAATTGATGCATGATAAAATCTGAAGTATGGATGGGTACATAATCATTTAAGCATGACCATTACGGATAGTCCAATATGCACACGCCTTCTTAGGTAACTTGATTATATTTTTAGTATGTGTACGCCTTCTTAGGCAGTACCATGTAGGTTCCTATGTGTATGCGCTTTCACAAGTTGAATCGTCTACGGACAGCACTCCAACATGTGCACCTGCCACCGAACTATATCTTGATTAACTTCGCCGGGTTAGTTATCTCAATATCAGAAAGCCGTGGTACGTTTGTTCATGATTCTAATGAATTATCTCCAATAATGATTATGAACACATCATCGAGCTGCATCTGTCATATACGAGCATGATATAGGTATAAAAATATATTGACTGACTATATTCACTTGTCATGATACTTTGGTATTTGAACACATAGTATGAGCATGCAAATGATGCATATGTTACCATGTATATTCACTCGTCATGATATTTTAGTATGCGTGCTAACATTGAACTTGAGGTTGTGCATCGCTAGTGCGTGTATTTTCTTCAGCCTATTCGTTTAGTTTTGAAACACCCAAGGTTTCAGTGGGCACTTTGATGGGGTGGCTTTTTTTTTTGGAAAATGTGAGTTTGGAGGCCATTTGCTTCAAAGTGAAATAAAAAAAAAGAATGCTTAAAGAAAAAAGAGAGAAGAAAAATAAATTGAAAAAATAACTCTAGATGGCTGACTTTATGGAAAAGGAGAGCTCCCCACGCCCCTCTCTAGCGTCTCGTTCGAGGCAGTGTCACGCGCCTCGTTTGAGGAGCTATCTCGTGCCTCGTTCGAGGTGCTATCTTGCGCCTCTGAACGAGATGTTGTCACGCGCCTATGAACGAGCCGCGATAACGCGCCTCTGAACGAGGCGTTGTCTCCCGCCTCAACTAAGATGAGGTGTCGAAAAGCACCTCGAATGAGGCTCTTCCACCTCGTTCGAGGCATGCTGAAATCGTGGGTCTTTCCTAAAACGCTCATTGTAAATTATAGGAGACAAAAAAGATGTATGTTCCATGAACAAGTGCGAAAGACGCAGGCAACACTTAAATAAAAAAAATATCCAAGCTTGATTGTTGTGCCTCATCCTTGAACAAAGGTAATGTAAATAGGGAACCACGTCACCAAGAGTGACGTGTTAAGATTGGACACATGGCGCCTAAATAAACCCACGCGGTGCCTATGTGAAGTAATGATAAGCTTCACATGATTTATGACTGAACATACTTGTAAGGGACGCCCCTAAACTTATAAGGGCTGTGAATCTCGTTATGTAAAATTATGTATTAAAAGTGTAGTGTATGTCTTTGGACTTAGTGATAGAAGTTTGGGAACCCTAAGGGCGGCTCTCCATGCCGCCACAGGGGGAACCCCGGGCCCGACTCCCCATGCCACTCCAGGGGAAACCTCGAAGGTGGCTCCCCATGCCACCCTAGAGGGAACCTCGAGGATTGCTCTCCATGCCACTCCGGGGGGAACCCTAGAAGTGGCTCTCCATGCCACCCCGGAGGGAACCCTGAGGGTGGCTCTCTATGCCGCCATGGGGGGACCCTGGGTGCGGTTTCCTATGCGACTCAGGGGGAACCATGAAGGTGTCTCCCAATACCCCGAGATTTGCATGCGGTTGAAAGGGATATGTGTGTGGTCTTTACTCGACTCCATCTATATAAAGGGGTCACTAGCACCATTATTGAGACAATAACTTCTCATCAATCCCGAGACTAAACATTGAGAATACTCTCTCCTCGTGTTTCTCACCTACCTTAGAGTCTTAAATGCATTTGTCGCGTTCCGACGACTGCCTAAGATTGCTTGTCCTTCACTCTCCGACCATCAACCCCTACGTCCCCATGCATACTTAGCATATACTAGATCACTCATACGCACATCACCCTAAACCCTGAAACAAACCAAATTAGGAGGATAACAAAAGTTTGTATTCACAAAATTTTAATACTATTTTGGAAGATTTGAACTAAAAAATAAGATTGAAGGATGCTAAAGTTTAGAGCTGAACTATATTTCTGAGGGAAAGACAGGTTGATACGTTGATTACGATCATGTTTTGCTCAGCTTATAAACTGCAACTTATGATTTATAACTTAAATAAGTAAGTAAATTATTTTTAATAGGGCGTTTGATGCAACTTATTAAATAAGCTGGCAGCTTATTTAAGTTAATAAATTATAAGCTCAATTAATCTAGCTTTTTAACTTAAAATTCTTTTAATTTTTCACATTTTCAAAATTACCCTCATCTTTTTAAAACTACACAAACATATCTTTCTTCTTCAAGATAAATCTATGTAGTGAGAACGGAACCGTGCTTCTTTGAACTATAGTGATGGCATCAATGCAATCACCGATTTCTTTCGGCGGTGCTTTTCACGAGGTTAGGAGTTCGCGTTGGCGTCACGGGTCACGGGTCACGGGTCAGGTCAGGGACACGAGTCAAAACGGGCCGGGGAGTCGGGTCAGAGACACAAGGCGAGTTGAGGTCGAGAAGCCTAGGATCGGGGGACAAGAGTCGGGTGGGATCGGGGCCGAGGGACTCATGTTGAGGAGTTGAGTCGGGTCGGGTTGAAGAGCCGAGTTGAGGTGGTTACATGGGTCGGGATGGGTCGCAGATCGGGGATCAGGTCTGGAACACATGTCATGTCGGGTCAGAAGCGCAAGGTCGAGAGTTCAGGTCGAGATCAGGGATGAGTTATGGACATGGGTTGGGGTCGGGTCGGGTAGGGGAGCCAAGATCGGGTCAGGAACAGGTCGGGGGCACGAGGTTATGAGGTCAGGTTAGGATTGGGGAAGTAGGGTCGGGTGGGGCATGGGTCGAGACGGGTCGAGGACATGGATCGGGGAGTCAAGCTGGGTTAGGTTGGGGAGTCGGGGTTGGGGAGTTAGGGTTGGCTCGGGGAGGTGGGTCGAGTGAGACATGGTTCGAGACGAGTCACATGTCGGTCGGGTCGGGGAAATAGACAGGTCGAAATGATTCTCGTTTAGATTAACGATTTGAAGAGATGGATATTAAGGAAATGAGCTAAACATCAATTTAAAATAAATTATAGCGCAAGCTTTAAGAGAGATACTAAAATAATTTCAATTAAAATAATTTATTTTTTTACTTATTTACCAAACATCAATTTAAAATAAATTATAGCTTAAACTTAATTATAATAGGTTAAGTCAAACACGTTTTAACTTATAAATTAAAGTTAAATTTAAATAAATTACAATTTAAAAGTTTAAACTATAAATTTAAGTGGAGCTAAACGAGCCCTAAATGTTCATACTCATATCAAGAGATAATGACTTTGAGTTGTTGTATCTCACATTATTTTTTAAAAATTGTAGCGATATAATTATATGTAAACCGTCCATCCAGATTTAAACAACTGATCTCAGGTGTGATAAAGCAAAAGAGGGTCAATTTTCCATTTTTTCTAAAGAGGAGAAAAATTCCTTGATTGTGTACACAAGGGAGAATAAAAAAAAATAACTCAAATTGCTATGGCTATAGCAACGTGTAAGGTCAGGACGCAATGTTACATCAGAAACCGCGTTAAGCAGATTTCTTACGCTCGTTTCTTTAGTTTCCCCGCCAACTGTCAGTTTAATATTTCAACTCACTGACTCACCGAGTATTAACTACCAAACATCGATCTTTCAAATGAATTGATATTAGAATACTGATTAAACTTACATTTTATGTTAAGTGATTAGGTGACTTATTTGAATATTAATTTATTAAATATTTTAATATGTGATAAAATATTAATTTATAAATTATTCAATTTTTTGATCAATTAAAACTTAATCAATTACTTAATCTGTGAATAATTTTTGATATAATGTTTAATTTATTATACATCTATAGTACATATAAATGCGGCGGAGAAACATTTTTTTCGAAAGTAAGTTACACTTATTATTTTATGAAAATTTTTAGTTGTCCTTCATAAATATTAATAATTTTAAACTAAATGGTTAATGCACTTTAACCCTTTTAGACAATATTATCTTAACTATTTATTTTCTAGAGATTCTTAGATTGTATATAATAATTAAACATCTTGAAATATTTATATAGTATGATTAATATTTTTTAGTATCACTTTGTATAATTTTTTTTTAAGTACGACTCTTATATCTTCAATTATTAGATTATATCAAGCGGTGTTAAAGTTTATCAAAATATAAGAATACCCTTATTTTTTTGGGTAGAACCTGGATTTGTGTTTTGAGGATTTTTCTCGGGTTATGAAGAAATAACTCAATTTCAAGTTTTCAGGGTTTTCTCGATCCAGGTTTTATTGGGTGTGAGTTTTCTCGGGTATGAGTCACTAAACTAAAATGGATCTGGATCTAAAATTATTTTAGTCATTTTATTCTAAAATTAAACTGTTTATAACATGTTAGACTTATTTATCTTTTTTTAAATTACAAGGGGTGTTCGTGTATTTTAGATAAACCTTAGGGGGTGTGTACAAATACTCCTCTCTAAGCTTTTTTTCAATATAATGAATTGTATAACCTAAATTTGCTAACATAATGTATCATAAAATGTGGGAAATGAAATGAGGACGCATGAAAAAAGGTAAATAAAAATCTCGTTATTTTATTAATTAAAATAGAAATAATTTATATATATTTAAATAAAATCTAATTTATTTTATGAATATACTAATACTTAATAATTTATATCATTTTTTGCACTATCTAACATGTTAAAATTTTTAAAAAAATATTTCGATCAAGTTTTTATTATTTTAATTTATTACGTATAATGCATGTTTTAAGACTTAGTATTATAAAATTAAGTTCAAGTAGTAATATTTCTTTAAGCTCAATTTGTATTTTTGACCAAAAAAAATGAAATTTACCTGTAACCGTCTAGCTGTTCCAACTTAACCCGACGGGCGACGGCTAATTCTCCGTCAACTTCATCGTGATTTGCACGACGTTTAATTTTCCTTCAAACTTTATCTTTATTTTTTTAAATAAATAAAATTGATGTGGAGACTTTCCCCAACTAATCCCAATATTTTCACATTATTTTATGTAATTTTTTCGTCATTAATTTCATTAATTTTTGTTTTTGGTGTTTAATATTTGTCTTCTTACTATGAGATTGGGAACTACAAAGTGTTCGAACGAAGCAAAAACGAAAAGGAAAAAGGGAAAGAATAATTTTTCTGTGGGTGAAACACACTTTCTAATTCACCTTTTTGATGAATTATTACACAGCTTCCTTCAATTCGTGTTTGATTTAAGGTAGTTTCCTTTTTAATTGCTTTTTTTTTACTTAATTTGCTGTTATTTTTGGATAATTACGTGATTTTTATGTTTCGTTATGATGATTGTGAGTAATTAATGGGTTGTTTGAGTGAATCGTGTGGAAATTGAGTGTTTGAGCGAAAAGTATTGGAATTGTGTTCTTCTTGAATCTATTATAGCTATTGCAGTTTATTACTTCTCTGTTTTCATGGTGTCTTAGAGTACTCTTCGATGGTGTTTGAACCTTGAAAGAATATACGTGAATTATATTTTTAGATTTTTAGAAGGTTTTTAGAGCTGAATAGGATTTCATCTGCAAATTCTGATGTGGTTTACGGTAGAAATTCATTTTGCTTTTTGTAAAATGGTGTTGGGAAGTTGGAGTGTTGTACTCCGCAACTTGGCGTTGATAGCAATGCGTGATATAATAGGGAAAAAAGTAGAAACAAATTTTTCTTCTTCTTGTTGCTAGTTTGGTAAACTTCGCAGTACTTTATTTGCTTATTTAATTATTACGTTTTCAGCTCGCAATTCTTTTTAAGAGAACTCTGTACTTGTGTATTAGTATACTATATATATGATTTGATATACTGTGATTTCGCTATTGATGGATTTGCTCCACTGTTTTTGTTCATATGGAGCCAGAACGAATGCCAAGTTGTGATTGACAGAATCATAAGATGGATTCTGCAAAAAGTTGGTTTCATAAGTTCCAACATAGAACGAAGAAGGAAACGGAAAACGTAAAGGATGTCGATGACGCGCCCTCAACTGCTACAAAACAGAAAGTTGAGGCAGCAAAGCAGTATATTGAGAACCATTATAAATCACAAATGAAATCATTGCAAGATAGGAAGGAAAGGTAAACGGTGTTAATTACTGAAAGTCTTGGTTTTTTCTTTCCATAGGTTTCATTAATACATTTTGCTTATGTTTCTCTATTGGTTGGCTAATTATAAGGAAGAACAGGTTTTTTAGATTGTTGATGCAAGTTTCTTGCTAAGATCTTTTTGTCCATTACATGTCTGTATTTTGATTATATCCTTTAGAAGTTGAGTACTAATTAATAAATATAAAGTATAAAGCATTTAATTCTGTTAGCATCAGTATCAAGCTGTGTTATTCCGCCCCCCCCCCCCTGAAATTACTGATCTATATTAGATTTTGCTATTGTTCTTATCATGATTTATGCACTATTGTGCTCTACACTAAGTACAGACGCTGGGTCTTGGAAAGGAGGCTTGCTGATGCTGATGTATCTGAGGAAGATCAGATGAATGTGCTGAAGTTTTTTGAGAGAAAAGAGACAGAATATATGCGTCTTCGACGACATAAAATGGGTGTTGATGACTTTGAACTTTTGACTATTATAGGAAGGGGTGCATTTGGAGAGGTTCTTTCTTATCTTGTTTACCTTTGTAATTGAACTTTTTTAATAGCATTTTTTTTCACTCCCATGCAGTCGGGTAACTCTCATTTATATGTTGAAAGTTAAAATACATGACTTTAAAAAAAAACCTCTCACTTAACAATCATTTTATCTCTTAATGCAATTTCTTAATAATGTCAAAACACACATTGTTTTATATGAACACATTGTTTCTTCTAGCCTCTAATGCAGTGTGGTTATTCTTTTTATGTTCAAATACAGGTAAGACTCTGCAGAGAAAAAGTTACAGGCCATGTATATGCCATGAAAAAGCTTAAGAAATCTGAGATGCTTCGCCGGGGGCAGGTACTTTGGGAACCATGACACCATAACTTGGACTTTAGCAACTATTTTGCTCATCAAGCGTTGGAAGAATCCATTTCTTATTGTTAATATGCTCAATGCTCGCATAGGAAACTGTTTGGGATTGCATTTCTTATGCTATCCCAAATACTAGCTTTTCACCTGGTATTCTGAGGTTTCTATCCAGTGGATGTGGATTGCAACTGTTTTAGACCTCTGTATTATTCTTTTTCTTTTATGTTGTGTTTATTTTGAAAATAGTTATAATTTGAATTTTATCCACAGAATCATTACTATATGTGCCCCATGGGACATGATTAAGCTCGCTGAGCCACAGTAGATCATCTATAGCTAGTGTGGCTTCTGAATGTGTGGGTTTACTAAGCAAAAGGTTCAGTGAGAAAACAAAACGGAACTACAGAGTAAAATGAAATCAGAAACAAGAAGAAAATAGAACTTAGCTCATTCATTTTGATGTCCAGAAATACACATTCCTCGCAGGCTTAATTTTATTTTTTCCTTTATGTAGGTCGAGCACGTTAAAGCTGAAAGAAATCTGCTAGCTGAGGTCGATAGTACATACATTGTAAAGCTCTATTGTTCCTTTCAAGATGATGAATTTTTGTATCTCATTATGGAATATCTACCTGGCGGTGATATGATGACATTGCTAATGCGCAAGGACACTTTGACCGAGAATGAAGCCAGGTTTTACATTGGAGAGACTGTCCTTGCCATCGAATCTATTCACAAGCACAATTACATTCACAGGTTCGTACAAATTTTATCCACCACTAATTTATCAGGTCTATGTGATATTGGAAAATATTTGGATTGTCATTATTGTGCTGTCTACCTAATAACAGAGCTTCTGAGCACGAGTCGTTATTAATAACTTCAGGATTCATTGTTCATTAATATATTGTTCAAGTAGTATCAGTAAATAGCAGTCTTAGGATCTCTGTTATAATTTGTCTCATCTTCAGCCCAAAATCAGAGACATGACAATACAACTTAGCTTTTACTACTAGATATATGAACTTCAAGTTTACCTGTTGAAACTGGGATATTCTAATGCTTTTTGTTTCTCTCTTTTTTTCTTGTACAAATCTTTGTAGCTAAGAGATTTTGTATCGACTCTTGTTGAGTTCTTTTCCCGTTAACATAAATTTTCTCTGCTTTATAGGGACATCAAGCCTGACAATTTACTGCTTGACCGTTATGGTCATGTTAAACTTTCAGACTTTGGATTGTGTAAGCCCCTGGAGTCTAGTAGTTTCCCTAATCTTAGTGAGAATGAGAATGTGAATGTGTCGGGAAGGAATCTTAATTCTGTGGTGAATGATAGTCAGTCTAGCTCACACTCAGTACCCAAACGGACTCAGCAGGAACAACTAATGCATTGGCAAAAGAACAGACGAACTTTGGTATTTTAAGTACTTTTCTTAAATTGATTCATTTCTTGAAGGTTCTGAGTTGAAATATTATCTTCTAAAATTGAAAGTAGAAATATTTGAATTGTTGAGTTTGTGGTAGAGATGTTTGGTTTATACAGTATAACTTTAGTATTTCACTGTTTTGATATAAATTGATCTGCTCTATACCTTTCAGGCTTATTCAGCTGTCGGAACTCCCGACTATATTGCCCCAGAAGTCTTGCTAAGGAAAGGATATGGAATGGAGTGTGACTGGTCAGTTGACCCTCTTAAATCACGTGTTCTTTTACATGTATTAGTCAACTTTTAACCAGACATTTCTGTTAGGTGGTCTCTAGGAGCAATTATGTATGAGATGCTTGTGGGATATCCACCTTTTTATTCTGATGACCCAATGTCAACGTGCAGAAAGGTAACAAAAATACAAGGTTTCTAATGGATCATTCTGTTTGGATGGGGAAAGCTCATTTTTGCTAATATAAACGTTAGAAACGACCAAGTTCTTATTATAGTTTCTATGTGATAGTAATTTAACCAGTGCAATGAGGACTCTTAATTTCGATAAAAGAAGAAAAAATGAGAAGAAAAGATGACTCTCCGCCACCTTCGGAGAGATAATCCTTAATTGATAATTCGCTGTTCATTCCCTACAGATTGTAAACTGGAGGGTTAATTTGAAATTCCCTAAAGAAGCAAAGCTGTCTGCTGAGGCTAAAGATCTAATTCGCAAACTCTTATGTAATGTCGATCAAAGGCTTGGAACAAAAGGAGCTTATGAAATTAAAGTTAGTATATTCAGTTTTAGACTATTTTTTTTTCCATTTTGTTCATGCAATTCATGTTTTGGATATCATCATTACTAAACGTGAGATTCGTGTTAGGCGCATCCATGGTTTGGAGAATTAAAATGGGATAGATTATACCAAATGGAAGCTGCTTTTATACCAGAGGTCAATGACGAGTTAGACACTCAAAACTTTGAGAAATATGAAGAGGTGAGTGGTATTTTTTCATGTTTGTTAGAGTGCAGTTGATATTCTTTTATCACTGTTCTGTGGAAAAATACTTAATACCAGACGCGTTCTGCCTCGTGTTTTATTTACCCTTTATGTTCCTCTAGTTTATGCATGTCCTGCTTTATGTTGAATTATTTTGTCACCTAATGATTCTTGAAAAAAAAATTCATTGTACCGTGATAATGCAGATTGGAATTCCAGGCCAAAATCCATCAAAGTCTGGTCCCTGGAGGAAGGCAAGTCTCAAAATTAGTTTGTGCTTATGGTATTTTGAGATTGTTTTTTCATTAACATGTATTCACTGATTTATGAACGTTTAAGCCATAAATTCATATTGTCTGTTAAATTGTCAATTATCCCAAAAGCTTAAACTATTGAGTTAAGATGAATTTATATATTTGAGTTAATTTTTTTTCACTTCCCCACACTTTTAGGCCTGAAATTTGTTAATAAGCGTAACACGTGGACAATAATTGATTTTAAATGAGGAGTATTATTGATGCAAGGATTTGAACTCAGGACCTCCTGAAAGTTTTTGTAATTAACTAGCAACTTAACATGATATGGGAGCCTGTATAACAATGTTGAAAGGCTCTTGACTGATTTAAAACTGTGTGGATATGTTGAAAATATTTGAGTTTTCTACTGTGGCAACAGCTATTCCAGTTAGTGTCTTTGATTTTCAACTAAACACTTCTCCAACTATTGTTATACAAGTACTAAACCTTTTTATATATTAACTGCAGATGCTTTCATCCAAGGATGTGAATTTTGTTGGTTATACATACAAGAATTTTGAGATTGTAAATGAGCATCAACTGTCTGGCATTGGTATGTTTTAAATTACGTGTTTGTGTTTCATATATATGCGAATAAATAGACACTCACACTGATAAAGGCTATGTTATAAGCTCTACTTGAACCTTGTTTTCTGGAGTTTTAGTTTATAAAGATAGTATTTAAGAAAGCTACCAAATACTTGCAGCTGAGGTGAAGAAAAAGACTAATAAGCCAAAGAGACCATCGGTTAAATCAATGTTTGGTAATGCTCTGATTCATTTAAAGTTTCCCCAAGTGGACTAAATGTTTATACTTGTTTCTTTTTCCCATTTTGAGCCTTCTTTTCATCTTTGTAGATGCACCTGATCTTCCCGGACAGCCGTCACAGCGAAACTTACCTCCACGGTTGCCAACCCAAATGGAGGAGGTCTCAGAAAGCCCTGAGTCACCGCCTCATTTTACCAGACCAACACAACAACCGCCCAGACCAGCTCAACAACAACCGGGGCCTCGGCCAAGATAATGAGTAATGTCCTTGAATATAGATGTCTTTAAGTACTGGAGATCGATGCACATATAAAGAAATAAGGGAGAGAAAAAAAAGATAGAGGATGGTATAGAAGATTGTAAATTCTGTTTTTACTTGGTTCTTACAATGGATGATCTGAATTTATTGGCTTGTTGTCAACTTTAATTAATTAGATTGTAAAAGGAGAGCTTTAGTTTTTTTTCTTTTCATATATAATTATATAGTTTATATGTATTTAACTGTTGATCAGAAATGTCGATATTGTCATAGTTGTGGAATTTCATATGATCTCTCTCTCTCCAAAATACATATTCTTCCTATGAGATTTTTCTCGTGTTTAGGATATGCTTGTGATTGTTTTTATGCATTTTAAAACATCATTTTAACTAATAATGAGTTAATATTTTGAATTTTTATGTATTTAAGAAACTTTTTATATTTTTGAACAATTTCTGAAAAATATTTTTATGTTAAAGTAACAATTCTAAGGGGATGTATGATATTCTACAACTCGGACCCATAAATAATTTTATAATGTGATTTGTAAAGTTAAACGATTGTGTTAACCCGTGTTGTCCATCATTAAAACATAAAAATTAATTGAAAGAAAAATATGGATTAAATAAATAGATCACTACTTCTAGTTCTAGATGGACATAATGGAAGCATATGGTGCTTCAAACAAGTGGGCAATTGGAACTTTGAAGTCTCCACTGAAATGGTTTAAAGGTAAAGATAAAGAGTAGTCTCTCTCAAGTCTCAAGCACATTTGCAATCCAATGTATTTGAAAGGTTGACTTTGGTAGACTTCTTTTTTAATGGAGAGCTGAATTACTCTCTCTTGCCTCTTTGCAAAATGTTACTGTTTGGGTTTTAATGGAATCATATTTTGACTGTACAAATGTTAATGTGAGTACTTAAAATGTATGTGACAATACTTGGAATGTGTTAAATAGTGACATGTCAACAACACATTCAAAGTAATTACAATATAGATACATCAAATTTGTTGTTGATACTATAATATTCAACATATTTTAAGCACTCACGATATCATATCGACTGATACCGCAGACTTTCCCTTAAAGTAATAATGTGGGTAGTATATTCACACTTAATATAAGTGGTCTAAATTTTGAAACACTTTTAACCACTGGCATGCTAATTTCGGTGTAGAAAATGGGTGGAAAGACTATATGAATATGAAATGAAAAATATAAGATTATATTGATAGAATTAAAAGTGCGATGAATGAATTAAAATTTTATGTGAAGTATTTGAACAAAACTATTTTTCCTTTTTTTTTTACATAATCATATGAGAGGTGGACATATACTGCCTAATATTCATAACTGTTACGTAAAAAAAACTGAAAGAATGTAATAGTTTTCCCAAAAAACGTCATTTTACTTACCTCTAACTACTTGTATTAATATAATACAATTTTCATCAAGGGTTCCAAACCTTGTCAGTAAATCCATTTGCTGATATGGTGAAGCAAGGTGAGCGGCTAGAAAGACAAAGAGTTAATGATGATTAGCCTTAACAGGCGCTAGCGAGTCCCAAAGTTCGTTCATTAGTCAACCTAATAATGGGAATTATATTGAAAATCACTAGTATTTTATATACATTGTGATCTAGTCTCATTATATACATGTATCTTAATATAATATTTTTAGTTTAATTCACAACATTCATTAGCATACAGTACAATCGCTGCCTAGTAAAGTGACACTTATCAAATACCACAACACAGGAAAAACTAACTAGTAGAAAGCTAGTAGTAGATCCTATTTCTTTCCTCAATGAGTGTATCAATGGAGGATAACAATCCCTTATTTAAAGACCGAAGGGACTAGAACAATAGAGTTGAAGTACCGCTATTTGTTTGAGCTGACTTGCTTATCTTATTCCACAGTCCTACAACCAGGAAAGGACAGGAAGGGCCTGCTTTACACGCTTAAGCTTCGAGACAACTACAACGAATTGGAAACGTCAATAAATAATAACAAAATGATATTTTTATGTGGTTCATCTAATTTACTCATGTCTATGACTATCTCATTATCATCACTATTACATACCATAAAACGACGCAACCATCAAAGCCAAATCTCTTCACACCCAACTCTGAACCCAACACACAACAATTGTAAACCACACCTTGTGACGACATTGATCTCCCACCATGTGGTCAATGTCTCCTCCATGTTTGGAAACTAGCTTAAACAAAAATCATTACTACTCGATTAGACTTGAGCAATCTATTAGCTTGCAAACCGTATTCAGCACAGGCGAAGTCCTCTGACTGAGCCATTGGACATTTTTACCAATACCTCATATTCGTAGACAATGAGGGATCTATATTAGACTTTGGGGGGCATGTGCCCCCAATGACCTCTCAGTTTGGTATTTTTTATTTTCGATAGCAAATATTATTTTTATCATATGTAATTTTAGTTTGTAATGTGTCATCTATGTAGAATGACCTAGTCCATTGTTGATTGTTTATTTTCTATAAAAAAGAGGTCTTGAATTCCTATCTCTTTTTCTACAATACCCTTACATTTTGTAGCTTTTTTTATTTATGTTTGATATCAACTTTTAACATCGTACTTTCCTTAATATATTTTTATGTCTTACTCACTGTTTTTATTTTTTATGTGTTTTTTTACTAAGTGTTTTTGTCTAATAGTACTTTCATTTTATTCCGCCAATAATTTTGATTACTTTTTATTGATTGCTTTTATTTTATTGTACAGTTTTACTTGTTTTTTACTGTCAAGTACATAATTTCTATTGTTTCAATTTTATAAACTAGTTAATACACAGGTGTGATGCACGTGTATTTGAATATATTATATTTATAGCTATGATGAATACATATTATCTTGTTTGTAAATTTAAAAATGCGTTTATCACCATATTATTTTTTCTAATTTATGTGAGTAAAATCAAGATAATGCTATATTGTTATTATTTTTATTTGTTAATATTATTATTCAACGAAATTGTGAGAAACATAATTTATTTTTCAAAAAAATGAAGAATATATAGTAGAAACATGTTCTAAAAAATTCAAAGAAAAAATTACATCATTAAAGGTAAACAATATACTTCATATTTTATTTTAACTTGATCTTAATTGTTTTATTTAAAAGTTATTTTTATAATTTACTTGACTATATAAAATATTAAACATATAAAATATGACATGACTAAAGTTTTTAAATGTGTGTTGTAATTGAATTATAAGTTATCAAATCAAAATTAATTTATTAATTATTTTTTATTTTTTTAAATCATTAAATATGTGATTGAACTTAAAAAGTTAATACCTACTCTCAGTTTATTATAATTTTAAAAGTAATAAATTATTTAATGTTACATATAAATCATACGGTTGTTTTGGTATGTATCTTAATAAGTGAATAAAATTGTCCAAAAATGATTCTCACATTCTCCATATTTTTAATATATTATAGATTATCAATCAAAGTTAGATATTTATATATGTGTTTTTGATACTCTAAAATCAAATATAATTTTTATAAAAGAAGTTAAAAACTTGGATATCATTTCAAGGGCATAACTTGTTTGACATTTTGATTAATTAATATAATATATTTTATGATTTCTTACAAATGTTATTTTTGACGTTTGCAAATTATTAGCACTATACAAATATGGTAAAGTTTATTTAGAGAAAGAGAGAAGATATTAGGTGAGTTAGTGCATTTAAAAGAGTTGGTTGTTGATATTATTTTATTTTATTTAAAAAAATTACTCTAAAAATAAATCACGAACACTATTAATAAATAAGTTTTCAAATATTAAATTTTTTAAGAGAAAAAACACTATTTATTTAAAAGTTTTCAGAAATGTGGGTGGGTGGAGCTTTTCATCTTTGGGTATTGGTGTACGGTTTTTCTTTTCTTTTTTTAAGTTTTTTTTAGAGGGGAATGGGTTAGTTTTTGGTTGAGAAATTATCTAGTTGTCCTCATATTAAAGTCACGTGACTTAACTTCCATCCAAATTTTGGACGGAAGTAACAACGTGGGGCTTCCACGAAAGAATTTAAAAGGTCAAGGGGTATTTGTGTGACGTTTTAAAGCTGAGGGTTAGTTGGTACAAGACTAAAAAGATTAGGGGACATGAAAGTAAATAGTCCAAAAAAATATGTAAAAAACTCGTAGATTTATAATAATGCTGTGTTACTTAATTAGAATAATGGTGATATAATGATTTTCTGATTTAATTAAACCAGACGTTTTCCTAAAACAATAGATTTTCTGATTTAATTATGTAAAAAGCTCGTAGATTTATAATAATGCTGTGTTACAAAAAATTATGCAATATGTTTTCTTAAAACATCTTCATAAAATAATAAACTCAATCTCCAAAGAATTTGAAGCTGTATTATCTAACACGTTCTTATTTAATTCTGTTATATTGAATTGAAAAGAAAAGATCATTATTTTTTACAAGGCAATTAGAATTTAATTGGTAGTTTAATTTTTCTTCAATTAAACAAATGGAAAATATATTGTCAAATGGCCATTAGGTTTTCCAAAGGTAGTCTTTCATACAAAAAGGTTATGCATTGTTGTTTTTAATTTTAGTTTCTAACTTTATTTTTGAATGTTGAAAATTATGGTAGAAAAGACTATAAAGAACTTTAATATCTTTTATTATTGACCCATTCATTTACTCTGTACCCTTTACTTTTCTCCTCTTTTTTTCTTTCTCGTTAATTTCTAAAATAACAAACAAGTTGATTTCAATTCAAAGACTATATTTCATAATCTTAGTAAAACTAACATAAACTATTGCTAATTACAAAAATGCCCTGATCATAGATAATATTAAAAAGTAGTGTTTATAATTTGAAGTGTATGTCAATGTTCATGTGGAATCAATATATTTGGTTGCATCTATTTGGCTTTTAACTACAATGTTAGTGATTATTATTCAAACAACAATGTTGCACGTTGTATATAGAATCAATTATTTAGAGGTAAATACAAAATTTAAGAATATAAATTTTAACTATTCATATATGTTAGATGTTTTGATGATAGAACATATGCATATAAAGTAAGATGTGTTAAACTAAACGTTTGTAATTTTTTTCAAATAAAATCTGATAATTGAGATTGTAACATATATAGCAATGCTCTTTGAATAATATAGAAACTAATTTTTTAATCAATTTTTTTATATTTTTAAGAAATGATTATATCATTAAATATATATTTTTTAAAAATGTTTTAATGTATCTCTCTAAATTTTCATGAACTTCAGGTTTTTAATCACATAAATATTACATATTAACAATTCTATGATAGTAATGAATAAATTATTGTTGACTGAAAAATAAATATTCTTTGTATAAAAAAAATCTCAAAATTCATCTTTGTTTTGTCAAAGGTAAATTTTATTAACCAAAAGAAAACGCAGTATACACAAGTATATGAGGCATATCTCAGGTATATAATACGCACTATAGTACTACAGCTCAGAGCTAGATACATAATATAGAAACACATTATATAGCCAAAACAAGGAGCAAACAAGACAAACTGTAATTGATATACCGTAATAGAGATACAACACGAAACCCATATAAAGGAATAGCACAGGATAAATCAAACTAAGAAAATCAACACCTAACAAAAGCACAACACAAACAACATATCTATCGTAACCTACAAAATCCACCACAAGTTACCTCAATAGCTACATCAAGGTGCACCAACAACCAACACAGAGGAAACCTAATCGCATAGATACTAGACAGCTAATAACCAAGATAAAAAACAATGACCGATACCTCAGAATGACCATAACGCGTGACCTCACCGGAAAATCCTTGATCATGGTTGAATCCCAAGAGATTGCAACTCGCTTGGTAAAACTCAGCTATCCCGTTCATCACTCACCTAAAAACTGAGTACCTGTCTCAACGAATCAGACTGACAGTGTTGAGAATCAGGACCTTGGTGTATCCACAAGATTCAAAAGCAGGGGATAAATCTTGCTCGCGGACATAGAGTAGCAGACCTTTCTCCGAGCAGAGGCAAATACCCTTCGTCAGTTTGAATTTGAGGCGAACACAAGAAGGAACGTCGGTGACCACCCTATTCACGAAAATCAACTATGAAGAACCAATCACGAAGCTCCATTATCCAACAATGCTTAAACATGCTGAAAGGTGGAAATAAAATCTGAAACTACCAATCCACATATGCCACACCTCCAGGAACAATCATTTCTCCGAGTTGCACCAGTCACGAAGTTCCACTTTCTGTGCCTCTCAAAATCGTGTCTCACCGAAACCTCGACTGAAGCAACTTTAGGAAACCAAATGCATGTGAGTCAAATGGAGCCCAGCCCCTAGCTCGACGGAGCTCAGGGCCAAGCTCGACGCGAACCATCAACTGGAAAACCTCGGCGACTAGGGTTAGACATAGGAGAAGATTTTATAGCTAGAAGAGACCTTCTCTAGACCTTCTCGAAATTCATCTTTATTCACTTTCGTAATTACATAGTATTAAAAATATTTATTTTATAAATGATTTATGAAATTTCATTAGATAAATGGATTTAAATGAAAATAGAGGTGATAAATTCATTTTGAACTATATTTGAAGGAGACTTAAAGGATTAAAAAGAAAATTAAAAGTTTATCGTCATTAAGTTACTATTAATAATAATATAGTAAGACAAGCTAAATTACTTTTATCTTGTCAAACTTATGTTTAAAAGCTCATTTGGACACATTAGCGACTTAAGTGAAGGGGATGGTAGGTTGTCGATTCTGTAAATGTAAATTGAAGTAGGAATTTTAAGAGTAGGCCAAGTCGTATATGTGCAGCGTATATGAAAAAAATAGATCATGGAAGTATAACTCTTTGCTTTAAAAAAAAAAAGAAAATGAAAGGATCACATCGTGACAAATAATGAAAAAAATAAAGACTAAATTGACCAAATTAAACCGGTGGTAAAAAAGAATTAGCCCTGTTATTGTATCTCAAATAGTTTTTTTATATTCTAGAAAAGAGTTAACATTTATGTTCATGTATGAGCTTTTTTATCTAATCTCAAGTATATTGACATATGAAAATAAAACATTATTAATATTCGAATAAATACCATAATGCATCATTATCCAAATTAAATTTTATTCAATTAATCTAATCAAAATCGAGGTTTTTGCTTTCTTTATTTTAATGCTATCTGGACTGCAATTATATTAATTATGCTTAACATGTTTCTCCAACATAATTATCCATGAAACTTCAAATTATTTAACTAAAGAAGGGCAAAAGTATATTCCTTCAAAATAACAAAGACATATAAAACAAAAATACTTGAATATGCATGAATTGGAAATATTTTAAATTCAAAATAATAAATGATCATAATAATAATATATCATTGGAAAGTGGCCTTTCGGAAAACCTTTTTCATCATCTAGTATTGAAAAAAGCTGCATACAATGTTGAGAAGTTGATAGTTTCTTTTTGTCTTTTCTTAATTATTCGATATTTTTATTTTATGATTTTTTCTTTTGGATATCATTTACTGATTTTTTTATGTGATGTTGCAGTTTGTCAATGTTATAACTTACTATTTTCACGTTACTGTCGTAATGTCTCAGCTTATATTGTAAAATTTAAAAGAGCATATATAATTCAATAGTTTAAATTTTAGGGAATACAGGTAAATTTAAATTTTTTTGGGTAATTGACTAATAGCATTTAAAATCTAAAACGGAAACATGGTACAAATAATTACAAAGGATATACTTCGGGTTTCAAAGAAAAACTAATAATTTAACATTTTATAGAAAATAAGAGGTTCTCAGATCATTGAATATATATATATATATATATATATATACACTTTAATAGGTTCTCAGATCATTTAATAAAGTGTATATATATATATATATACACTTTATTCAAGTCATTCCTATTAAAGTGTATATATATATATATTCAATGATGTGAGAATCCATCAATTGTATAATTGTCAATTATAAGTAATAATGGAATAGATTCATAATGATATGAATTCATGGAATTATTAGATGAACTAAGTAGGAAAATGAAAGTGTGGGTTACTAATGAAGAATGAGAGGTAGAGTGGAATGAGAATTCCTATGTTTTGGGTGAGGAATGGTGATTTTTACTTCCAAAGGAAAATCAATGTAAGAATGATTCCTTATTCTATGAAAGAAAAAAAGTAACAAAGCTTGAGAATGTCATTCTCAATTTGATTGCATCTTCTATTCCCGCTAACCAAACATTACCTTACATAACAACAATTCTCCATCGTTATAAATAGAATTCTCACATCATTTCTTTAATATTTAGGAATTCAAAATGAAAAAAGATTCAAGATTGATCTACTTAATCATACCACTTATATTTGTACTATGAAAATTGTCACTCGACCCCAATAATTTTTGTATAGTAGGATTATCTCGACTTTAAATGTTAATTGTTCTTTAAAAAAACTAACTTCTTTTAATCATTTTTTGAATTTTTTACCCAAAAATCTATGTAATATATTTTTTAGCTTGACCCTTGGTGTAATAGCCAAAGGGTTTCATTTTCAGAGATACGGAAATTTTACATCTAAGAATAGACAGTATTAATTAGTCAATTATATAGTATGTCATCTTTCCTTGTAAAAGGGGAATTATTCATAATTATTTTTTTGCGAAGGAAAATGAGATATTTAAATGTATTAACATAAGACTAAGTTGGGTGCTTACAAGTGGCAATGTTCGATAATTTTGCTATTTTTCATTCATTTTATGACTTTTGCTTTGAGTATAGTTTTATTATTATAATTACGAAATAGAATTTTATTTTGGTCATTAATGCTTCTTAGAAAGTTTTGTAAATTAAGTATTAGTTCACTTCCTTTACATCAATCTTTTCAATGGATGTTTAATAAACTAATAACATGATTATGTCTCGTTCTTACAATTAGTTGTAAATATTAAAATAAATAAAATATATGTTTACAAAATTCAGACAGAGTATACAACTACCAAAATCCAAACAACCATTGCTGCTTAAGGGTCTCAAATCAATTCTTAATTTGAAAATAAGGAGAACAATGTTGTTTTTTAAATTTAATTTTCAATAAACGCATATTTTAGTCGTAATCTGGTACAATATTTTTACAACTTTTTGAAAAGTTGTTTCTAAATACTATTGAATCAAAATACGTGTTTGGCTAATTAATTACTTGGTTTTGATTATTTATTGATTTATAAAGATAAAATCAAATGTATGGTATTGGACATTCTGAAACAAATAAGTTAGTTCACGAGTTCAGGCTTTCTCTTACACTTCTAAATAATCATCATGAAATATGGATGAGGTTTGTTTTGTAAAAACGTTCAATGACAATTTTGATTGAAAAAGTTGAAGGTCTAAATGGTAAAAACTCAATATGTTTGTACCGAAAAGTGCTGCAGTGAGGCCTTGTGCAATCTCCTTCTTTCGCGTAAACTCTCTCAGCCCATTACAAGAAAAATGATATTTCACGGTGGTTGTAGCAATTGCCGTGAAAAAAGTGCGGTAAAAATTTTAGCGGCGGTTTTTAACAAAAATTGCTGCTATATCTAGGAACAATAAATAAAAATTAGAAAATAGAAGAAATAATAATTTACAGTGGGTTTTATTTATTTTATAGGCGGTTTAGAATCGCCGCTAAAAGTCTTTTAAATTCTCATTTCCTTACTAACGGCAATTTACATCGCGATCGATGTAAATTAGCATACAACTCTAAAAGTTTTGCTACTTCTGTTATCAATTTTTTCTTTTGGATCTTGAAAGGAATCAGTGATGTTGAGGAACAACAAGAGCTTGGTGAATTTAGTGTCTTTTATATTGTATGTTGCTTACTTAGTGATCTTTTATATGCTGCAATAGCTAGAATAAAGAACCAGGAAAGATCTATTCCGTAGTCAATTGTTTGCTGGTGAATTTAATTTGCTAGAAGTTACCTTTGTTAGAACCGATATGGTATGGACATGTTATGCTTCAAACAGGAATATCTTTATGGTTTTAAGTTTTTAGTTGAAGCATCTGAATTGAGATGTGTTGAGAGAATTTTTCTTTTTTTGCTTAATTATATACACATTTTCGGAACTTTTTTAGGATAGATGAATATTTATCTCATTTCCAAAAAATGCAATTCAGTCAATCAAAGCTACTGTTGAGGCCTATGCATGATGGCTGGTTATTTGATATTATATCGCAACAAACTTTTATGTGCTGAGCCAACTTATTACTTGATTGTTAATTTATATTTCTATAATATGATGCCTAAGTACAATAGGCATTTATTTAGTTTCCAGTAATTTTGATTACTTACGGTTTTGCCATGATTTGATTGGTAACTAACCAATATTTGTTGTAATCATTTTTCAGATTCAATACTATCAGAGGAGACTATTCATAAGATTTTGGCTGGTATTCTACTCTTGTCCTTTAACTCAGTATGATAAATCTCATTTATGCCTTTAGAATTGCTTGCTTATATTTTTGTTCTTGTCATATTCAAATGGCTCTCTCTCTCTCTCTCTCTCTCTCTCTCTTCACTCTCAATTTATGTATTAGTGTTGTCTTAAACCATGCATCACTGCAGAAGGGATATATTGCTATTTGGCCTTCCTTTTTCAGTTCCTTTAATATTCCCTTCTTCGTGTACCTTTAATTTGAGTGTTTATAATATAGAGTGTGTTAAATCTTTTGAGTATATTTATATCAATTGAAGGTCATGGAATGATGAATATATGTTATTTTTATACAAATATACAGTACTTGAAATGAGTGTTGTAAATGCTTCACAATTTTGCTAAACAACCCATTTTTTTAAATGTGTGAATATTAGCGGCGATTTAAAACTACTACTATTTTTTTATATGTTTTTACCTTTGCCGGCGGTTTATAACCGCTGGTATAGGTCATAAAAAACCTTATTTATTTGTCAGGATTTAGCGTCGGTCTTCCGCGGTGGTTGTCAAACCGCTCATAAGTGTTTGGCGGTGGTTAACACCGCCACCATAACCTTTTAAAACTGCCGCAATAGGCGATTTTTCTTGTAGTGGCATGAGAATTTGTAAAACGCAGACAAATAACTCTTAAGACGAAGAGAACAGGGGGGTTCCTCGCCTAAAAGTCTCCGATACCAAAGTCAATATCACATAGTAATTTTGATAGAGTTTTTCTTAGGAGAGAGTTGCCCTCATTTGCACTGTTATAGATGGGGGGTATTTATACTTGGAACTTTGGAGAAGGATGCATGTCGAGAAAGCTTTGGTGAAGTCACGACCTTCTATCGATTTGATGACTTGGGGGCAGTCTTTACTACCTTTGTCCCCCTGTACTGACATGAAGGAGCATGCATTTAATGTCGATATGCGCCCATTCATGCCAGGCGTGGTTGATGTGACCGTTTGAGGGCCGACTCGACACTTCATCATGTCGATTGACCCTGGTTGGGGTTTTTCTCAAATAGGAAGATGCGTGTGGAATGTTATTTTTTGTGAGTAATGATGGTGTCGATCATAGGACTAGCTATGCCCTTACGTCAGGCCTCTTTCACCTTGTTTTTAGTCTGCACTGATCAATGTGGCTTGAGATCTTGGGAGACTGACCTGGCTAAGTCAGCTTCCTTCCCTTGGAAGGCTCGGGACTCAAACCTCCTTTTCCCAATGTAAAAAAAACCTTCCATGTATGACAGAACCCTATGGCTAATAGTTAGGGAATGCGCATAACACTTACCCCCAGTCGAAGATTTGGTGAGTCCTAACCACCCAGGTCTGAAGACTCATTTGCCCAGGGTTTATTGGGATTACCCTTTGGTAGCGGTGTGTTGTGTGTACACGTGTGGCCTCACCTTTCTTGAATCTTCACTTCGTTATTCTTCAGAGTAGCAGTTATGGTGGTGTATGGGTGCATGAGGGAGAGGGCGAGTGACGCGACACCCGTCATTCCTTTAAATTTGTGACATTTGAGCGTCTGAGCTCATTTTATTGGCCCATGAGTAGATGTCACCCATACCGTCAGATCGACGCAATGGTCCTGATAGTCATACGCATTGAGCCCTATAAATAGGTTGTCCCCCCCATTCTCTTCAGCGTTCCTGCTTTCCAAAGATTTTAAAACCCTTTGCCAAAAAAATAAAACCTTTCACTCACCGGAAGCAGAGATCATCTTTTTCGCTTGGTGTTGAATTTTTCCTTTCTTTCTACTTCCTCCCCGGTCTCATTCAGAGTTTGGTCGTGCCACCCACTAACCGATTCTCACATCCTCTCCTTCTGTTGTTTTAGGAGACACTCTGGTGATTGCTTGTTCCTGCGTCGATGTTTGCCCCTCTCCATAAGTTTCCTTCCCCTCGAGTTTTTTCCTTTATCCTTGCTTTTCGCCTTTCCTTCAGATTTCTATTGTGCTTGAGGGTTCTGGTGGGGGGTGTAGACTAAATGGACTGTGTCGTTGCATGGATTGAAGCTACCGACTTCTGTGCTAACTCAAGGGCCTGTATTAGCCCGCATGAAGATGCCGACCGTAGGGGTGTAAGTAAAACCGTAAAAATTGAAAAAACTAACCAAACCGAATCAGGTCAGTTGGTTGGAAGATTGCAGACGGTTCAGTTCGGTTGTAAATAAGTAAAATATACAAGGTTCCGTTCAATTTACGGTTTCAATAGAGAAACTGCACCTCACCAAATTGAACCGCACTACATAAATATATAAAGAAAATTTTAAGAAAACCTAATTCCTTATTTCTCCTCTCCTTCTCTCTCTCAAAGACGTAAAGACCCTCCCTCTCTTCCTCACATCGAAGGCTCTCCTTCTCTCTCTCTCAAAGACATAAAGACTATCCCTCTCTTCCTCACATCGAAGACTCTCCTTCTCTCTCCCACATCGCAGCGCCTCTCTTCTCTCAGATCGGGTCTCCCTCACCTCTTTGATCACGTCTTTCTCCTTAACTATAAGTTCACATCTCTCTCTATCTATCGGTTCATCTCTCTCTGTTCGTCTCTCTTTCTCGTTCTCTCTAAGTTCCCTAAATCTCTCTCTCTCTCGTTCTCTCTAAGTTCCCTAAATCTCTCACTCTCTCAGTTCGCCTCTTTATCTCTCTCTGTGTTTCTCAGTTTGACTCTCTCTCTCTCTTTGGAAAACCATGAGATATGAAGTGTTTAGAGCGTGAATAGAAGATAAAACTTTAGATCTAGAAGTTTCAGATGTAGAACAAAAAGAAATTCCAGATCTGGAACTTCAAGAAGAAAAAAAAGCGATTCCAATCCTAGAAGTTTCAAGAAGTAAAAAAAGAAAATGTATAGATCTTGAAGTTCAAGAAGAAAGTTCCAAATCTGATTGCATTTAGTTTTATTGTTTGCCTTCTGAATCTGCTGATACTTATGAGAATTTCCTAGTTTTTTAATTGTATTTGTAACCTCTTACAATGAACTTTGAATTAAAAAAATATAATTCTTGCTTCTCTGGAAATTTACGTTTTTAGTTGAATTTTAAGAAAAATGCTCAAATTAGGGCTTTGTTCACTTTTTTACCGATCTGGACCAGTTCAATCTTATGTTTGATAAATTTTGATGGTTCGGTTCAGCGCAGGTTCTTCTTTTTACTTGTTTGGTTCAGTTCGGCTCGCGTTATTCTTTTTACCGATTGGTTCAGTTTCTATTTTTGGAAAATCGCATTTGCGGTTCGTTTCGACAAAACATCCTAAACTGCTTACACCCCTTATCGACCAACGAGGGGCAAACAAGATTCCTTCCTCCTTGTCCGAAGATGACTTGGGAAAGATTCGAAGGGCTTATTATATCCCAAATTATGTTCAAATGTGGCTGCCTGAGGTGGGTGAAAAGATAAGTGCTTCACGACGTGGGGGAACTGGATTGTATTTGGCCTCGTTGGAGTGTGGGCTGAGATTTTCTTTACACCCCTTCTTAAGAGAGTGGTTCTCCTTGACGAGTATTACTTTGGCCCAACTCTTGCCAAAAGTGGAAGACTTCAACTTTATGTTTCAGTTGAAGTCTCCTCCTAAGAATAAGGTAGTAGGGGTGCCCCTTCGTGGTCTGGGCTAGTATTATCTTAGTAGCCGCATTGGAGAAGCGAATGGGATCGTAAGTGGCATCCCATCCTTGTATAACGACTAGGATAGTCGATTCATGATTTATGGGTTCTAGGAGAACCTTCATAAGGATTCAGAGTCTATGCCCCCAGTCCCTCAGATCTTGGATTGTAGGTGAACTCGCACCTTTCCAGGGGAGAAAGTCGTCATGTTGCTTAACTTGGTTGCTAATCTTCCTCGTTTCTCTTGTAGTGACTAAGAAGAGGCCAGAAGAACTTTCTGTCTACCTTCTATCCCGTGTTTGACGTCCTTCCTAGACCTGAGTTTTGGTTCAAGCAGACTTGTATTTGGATCCTCTAGAGCACATTTGAGTCGATATTTCTATCAGAGATTGTTTGGAGGATTCTCCCGATCGTGTGAGTATGATCCCCATCTGTTCTCCTATGTTTGTCATTACTATTATCTTACCTCTTGTAATCATGATTCCACCTTTGTAGCAATGGCCTGAGATGATCATTCTCCCAAGAAGCAGAAGAAGGAACTTGACGCTTCCAAGATTCAGAAAATGGAAGAGCTTCGAGCCAAGAAGTTGAAGCGGTCGAAAGTGAGAGTGGTTCCCTCCACACCTCATCCTTCCGTTCCCCATCCTAAAGCACTAGGGGCACTACCACCGACTCTGCTCGTCCTCCCCCTTTAGGTCCATGTCTATTGTAGCCTGGCGATGTCCAAGGGACTTCGTAGAGCTTCTCCTTATCTTCTCGGTCTCCTGCTCCACCTCCTCCGGTGGTTATTTAGGACATTGAGATGTCTCTTCCCCAAGTCCAAGATTCCACTACACTGGACCCTAGCCAACAAGGGTTTCATGTCATCCAGAAACACAAGGTCTCGATATCTTTGAAGGGGGATGACCAACCTGATGTTCAAGCCCGAGCTTGGAATGAGTGGTCAGGGTGTTGGAGTGGTTGCTCAAACACGTCAACCCTGAGAGGGGAATCACCCTTCTTAAAGGGCCTAAGATGGGGTTCTCCGATGGTTTCATGAAGCACACCCTTGATGTAAGTTCCAACTCTACCTTAATACTTTATTTTTTCATCCATGTCTAGTTCTTGATCTATTTTTCTTCTCTTTTTATTTTGCAGATCCTGACCTTTAATGCGATGTGTTGGCACATCTCGATTGTTGTGAAGACTAAGTGCTAGAATCTACTCTGGTATCCTCTAGGGCGGAGGCTGTGCTTGTCGGGAGAACCAAGGTTTTCAACTCTCTCTGTAATGCCTATGACAACGAGATCCAGTCAGAGGTTGGAAGGCTGATGGGCCTTGAGGGGGAGTTCGTCCGCCTTGAGAGAGAGTTAGGTCACACTAAGGTAGAGGCGGGCCGCTGGTGCTCGTACGGAGCTGGAGGCTTGTTGTCCGATTGAGAGAAGGATGTCTCGAATCTTTAGCAATAAGAGAACATCATAAGGGACAATGTTCGACTCCTAGAGGGCGAGCTTTCTCAAGAGATCCATTCCTGAACTTAACCAGAGAACTAAAATAGGGAAGCTCAGAGGAAACTGCACTTAGCGAAAGCCTAGTTGAGGGAGAATTACGATCGATAGACTGAAGGTCATGCCAAGGGGATGGAAGACTTCAAGGTATCTTCGGAGTTTCAAACGGCCCTTATCACAGAATTTACCCTGGGTTATAAGAGTTTCTATTTCTTCAGTTGTACTCTAGACCCTCTGCCCACTCCTGCGGAGTTGTCCTATGAGCGAGTGATGGTCCATGCTACTCATGAAAGCTCAGAATGCTGCTCGATGCTGCGTTCTCGCCTTGCCTGTCTGGATGGTCCTACGTCTACACTTGTCTCTCCTGAGATCCACAGTCCACCAGTTCTCTTTAATCTCATTGAGTTGGATGTGGTGGTCTCTCATTCTTTACCTCCAGGTCAACCTGAGGAGGGGTCCTTTGGTCACCGCCGGAGCTGATTGGAGCTGCTGGTTTGGCTGAAACTCTTCTGGCTCCCGTTGCCAAGGCTTCAACTGCCTCTGTTGCTTAATTTTTCATTTTCTTTATTACTTTTAATTTTCCCCTTTTTCTTTTTTTTTTGCTCGTAATCCTCATCTCTTTCTTTTTCTTATAATCCTTATCTCCTTTGTCTAATGATTGCTTTCCCTTTTGCCTTGATCCGTATGAACTTTGAGTCCTTCAGCCTTGTTGGTTTACCACCTTTTACTTTTTTTTTATTGCCTTTGATCTAATCTCGGGCACCTTTATTAATGCATGTCTGACCTAAGTGGTGGGATTATCCTGATCTTTAGACTTTCTTTTTCCTTACGTGATTTTTCTTCCTGGGGGGTTGTCCCCTTTGGAGTAGGTCGGGTCGAACAACTTTGTCATATTCCTGGGGAGTCACGTTACTCCCTCGTATGTTCTAATGTACCTACTTCAAACTCATGTTCGACACTTACCTGGGGTCATCTACCTTAGTTGAGGTTTCTTTCTTTTAATGCTTAATTGATCGTTCTTGCTCGGGCGGGCCAAGAAAAGCCACACAACCCCTTTCTTTTATAAAGTTTAAATCTGTAAAGACCCATTTTCCTTAGGCATCTGGTCAGTCGTTCTCTACTCGAGTCAGAGCCTTTTCCTTTTTCCTCCTGGCGCTCTATTGGGCATTTATGCTCTGTCTGGAGCTCATTTCCAATCTAACGAGCTAAAACAGTGCGTCAGACATCACTTCTTCCCTGCTTGAAGTCTAGTAAGACATTTTTACTCTGACTAGAGCTTACTTCCCGTCTGACGAGGTAGAATGCTTCACCAAACATCACTTTTTCTTTGTTTAGAGTCTAGCCATGCATTTCTACTCTAACTAGAGCTCCTTTCCAGTATGGCGAGCTAGAGCGCTTCGCTAGACATCACTTTTTTCTTGTTTAAAGTCTAGCTAGGCATTTCTACTATGAGTAGAGCTTCTTTCCCGTCTGGTGAGCTAGAGCACTTCGCCAGATATCACATTTTCCTTGTTTGAAGTCTAGCCATGTATTTATGCTCTTACTAGAGCTTATTTCCTGTCTGGCGAGCTAGAGTGCTTCGCTTACTTTTTCATTTGATCTTACTTAACGAGCTTATTTTAGATGAGGCTGGCATCGGGTCGGAGGATTTGGCAGGGCAGCTTCTTTTATCGTCCCGTGGTTCTTTCCCTTCCTGTGAGTTTCTAACACTCGACCTGTCTAGCTCCTTCTTAGCCCGATCAGCTCTTCAGCGCTTATGAATTTTTGGATCCTATTTTGGAGCTTAGCGAGGGAGACAGGGTCGTGCTTGGCCACCAACCACATCTTATTTTGGAGTTTGGCTTCAACTACCTTATTCACTTTTGGGCGAATCCGCTGAGCGTTAAATGGAACAACTTACATATTAAGGGCTTTGGGATGTGGTGTAGATCCATCCAGACCTTGAAGGTCTCCAAGTGCTGGAATATGTCTTTGGTCCCATCATAGGAAACGATCAAGGGCATTTTGATTGGGGGGAGCTTTGCCCATTGTATTTCCACGGAAAAGGGGGACTCAGTTTGTTTAAGGAGAGTCTCAAGAGAGGCCCCAAATGTTTGCCTCCATTCCTTCCTTAGCTCCTCTATTTGTGACTGGAGATTCTGTATCTCGTTCCATTGTCCTGAGCTTTCATCGATGTGATTCATCAATTTGGTGGTTCTGACTATTTTGGTAGAGTAGTTCTCCCCCATTTAGTCCGTTCTTCCATGTCGCGAACCACCTAGTATTTTTTGGGTGGTCATCCTCATTTGCCGCCGGTTATGAGTTGACCCGACCGGTGATTCCTTCCGCTTCTAGGGGTTGATGGGTGGATGAGGGCCTTTACTGGCAAGAGGCCGCTACAACGTTGCTGAGGGCCATCACTTCCTTAGTTTTTTACCACCCTGGAGAGTGAACTCAATGTCTCTTTCTTCTTCCACTGGGGGGATTGGGATGTTTGACTCATCCTGCATTTATGGGGAGTAAATGATCTCAATCATTTTTTGGAGGGAAAAGCGATTTTGTTGTCTTTCCCATAGACACCGCCAACTGTTTGTACCGAAAAGTGTTGCAGTGAGGCCTGGTGCAATCTCATTCTATCGCGCAAACTCTCTCAGCCTGGGAATATGTAAAACATAGACAAAGAACTCTTAAGACGAAGAGAACTGTGAGTGGTTTTCTTGCCTAAAAGTCTCTGATGCCTAAGTCAGTATCCAGACCCCTATAACATATCTATACAAATGGACTATTGTAGATGGGGGTATTTATACCTGAAACTTTAATGCATTTATCCCCCTTAGCTGACATTAAGGAGCATGCAGTTAATGTCGATATGTCCCAAGTCATGCCGGACGTGGTTGATGTGACTGCTTGAGGGCTGACTCGATGCTTCATCATGGTGATTGACCCTGATTGGCGTTTTTCTCAAATAGGAAGATGCCGTGTGGAATACTATTTTCGACGAATAATGATGGTGTGTATCATAGGACTAGCTGCGCCCTTATGTCAGGCCTCCTTGACCTTATTTTTAGTCTGCACTGGTCAATGTGGCCTGAGCTCTTAAGAGACCGACCTGGCTAAGTCAGCGTCCTCCCCCCTTGGAAAGCTTGGGCCTCAGATCTCCTTTTCCTAATGTAAAAAGCCCTTACATGTGGCATGCCACATGACGCTCTATGGTTGGTAGTTAGGGAATGCCCGTGACCGTATATATGACGGTTTAGCTAGCTAGCCTTGAGTATTTTATATAAGTCCCCATTAATTTTATGAATTATCGGCGTGACTAAACCAATCACATTTAACAACATGATTTTTTGACTAGGTGAAGAAAAGTTCATTTAATCATCGTTGACGTGGACCAACCATACCGGATCTTACGTGAAAAATGAATGATGATGCACTCGGTTCCAAAATCCTTTTGAAGGGTAATCATATTTAATTTTGTTAGTGGGTTTAATAGTTCTTATTAAATATAAATTAAATTTTGGTATACGTGTTGGCTTAGAAATCTCAGCCAACGTACTAAGTCAAAAATCATCTGGACTATAGATAACAGTGATGAGTGTGTTTCACACTTATATTTTAGTTAATATTAACTTTAATTTTATTGATTCTTTTAAAATTATTATTTGATTTATTTTTGTAGGTAAAATATTCTTGTGCATTTAGGATGATTCTAAAAGAATTGGAAGGAAAAAATGCAAAGAAAATGAGAAAAGGATGGACATGGGCAGACGGACCAGCGTCACGATGCTGGATGCAAGCAGTTGGCACCTGCAAGCACCTGGGAACGCCAGCACCCTAGCGCTGGCTTTCCAGAACCTTAATGTTGTCTTTCCAGCTCCTCAGTGCTAGTAGATGGCTATCTAAGCAGTAAGTCAGTTCCGCGACGCTTGCGTGATAACGTTTTCCATGATTTCTCTCTCATATTTTATCCTTATCAAACGCTAGTGTATAAACAGAATATTTTCGGTCATTTAGGGGACTCTTTGGACGTGAGAGGCAGAGGAGAAAGCTTTTGGGAGAAGAAACAAAGACGGATCTAATCGGGAAATGAATCTCAACTTCAATTCATCCTCAAATCTAGTTTTTTCTTCTCTTTTCCTCTATGGTCATGAATATTATTAGGATGTTTTCTTATTCTAGTATGTTCTAAATTTCTTATCTGGGGCTACGACGTAGCCAAACCATGATTATTCATATTTTTTTATTTTAATTCAATCGATGTTTATTCAGTATTATAATCTATTTTTAATGCTTGTGATCGTCTGGCTAATTATTGTATGATTTTGGATCTAACTCTGAGACTGAGAAGTGATGATTAAATTTTCTCTTTGTTTATAACACTATTAGAATTTCAAAAGTAAGAGATAATTATGGATATAGTGTAGCAATTATAATTTATTGTGTTTAATGAGTTTCAATTTATTTAATCTAGATAGAGATGTCAGATTAGTATTTTTGATTCATTGTTATCGATGTTTGAGAAAGATTGATAATTACATTAGAGAAATTCATTGTCAATAATTTGATAAACATTGATTGATTGAGATTTAAAATCTAGTTCAGCAAAACTATGGATCGAGTGATGAAAAGTTTCGACTAACTAAACATGCCTCAGAGATTTCAAAATAGCGATAACCCAAGAAAAACTTATGAATTGTGATCATATAGAATTTCAACACAAATACCAACTTACATTACACTTTGTAAAATCCCGAGTGCATGTGTGCTACCTTAAGTCGTCCAACTTCTCTTATCTCAAATGAGTTTAAGCAACCAAATCTCGCAAAAATGGATCTATTAATCTATAAATAGATTAGAACTCTTTAGGCCAAATTTTCATGTCACTCTCCACTAATGTAGGCAAACCATAACACTTTGGGTCATTAGGAATTTTGTAGGCTTGTAATGTATGGCTAGGGTTTAGGGTTGGATAAATGTATTATTTTCGCTCAATCTTTACCCATAGTGACACATGCTTTCTAAGAATCAATGAAATTTACTCAACTTGTCTTGTAACACCCCCAAAATTGTCATTCCACGTCTTGAATTATCTATCATGCTCAACCATTCTTTATTTTTCTTAATTTGATTTCCTTAAGAATTTAACACAAACACCAACTTACATTACACTTTGTAAAATCTCGAGTGCGTGTGTGTTACCTTAAGTCATCTAACTTCTTTATCTTAAATGAGTTTATGCAACCAAATCTCTTAAGAGTGGATCCATTAATCTATAAGTAGATTAGAACTTCATAGACCAAATTTTCATGTCACTCTCCACTAATGTAGGCAACCCACAACACTTTGCATCATTAGGACTTTCATAGGCTTGTAATGTATGGCTAGGGTTTAGAGTTGGATAAAGGGTATTATTTCGGCCTAATCATTACCCATAGTCACACATGCATTTTAAGAATCAACGAAATTAACTCAACATATCTTGTAACACCCCCAAACTTGTCATTCCACTTCTTGAATTATCAACCATGCTCAACCATTTTTTTTAATTTGATTTTCTTAAGCTTCTTTTTTCCTTAATGAGCTTTAAGCTAATAACTCTCAAACCAGTTGGTCTTAGGGTATTAGGTTTTAAGACACCCCTTCGAGCTTAGTTACTCAAGTCTAAGAGGCTACAAAATCAAGCCTATTCATCAATATTTTATACTGAAACTCTTCCCATCCACCCAGATTATCATACCTCCAAGTATTTTCCTAGAACATCCAAATACTATGAGTAAAAATGGTTATTAGAATTTTTTTATAAGATTATGAAATTTTCATGGGCGATAAAAATTGGTTATTTAGACTCAACAAGAATGACTAGGAAAACAATTATGCACATGTTGGCTTGAAAAGCTCAAACGGTCCAAAGATGGCCTAAATCATGTCCTCAGTGAAGCGTAACCTAGAATTTCATCCCGAACAACAATCAAATTATTTTTAGAGTTCTTATGAGATCAAATGATTTCTTAAGTCACATAAACATTCTCTAAACAAAAAGATAATCAAAAGCTCAAGGCTATGTACTTAATATGTCAGGATTCTCTAGTGAAATGCAAATCAATAATTGGTTCAAACACACACCGATACACAAATTCATAATTTTTTTTCCAAAGCTATCATTAATTCAAAACCAATCTCATCATAGGTGATAGTGTTGTCTACAACAGAACGCCAAAAATGAAATTTTGATTAAAGCCACCACCCCCAAACTAAAAACTTTCATTGTCCTCAATAAAAAAAATATGTAAAAAGAGTAAGTAGAGAAGACTTCCTTGAATAATGATACGCTATCATCCTTGTCATTCTTTGCATTGTTCATGTTGTCTCCAACTGAGGGGAAGGTGGTTCATGAGCCAAATTCATCCATAATTTTTTTAACTTAAAAATCTCAAGAAAAAACAAAAAGAAAATAAGCAAAAGAAAATAATTAAAAGAAAAGAAATAATAGAAATAAAATTGAGCTACCTCCCGGTAGCGCTTGCTTTAATGTCTTCAGCCATACATAATGATCATCTAGACTTCACCCTTTGTGCAGTGACTGTAGAATTCTTTTTGTGTCAGAAATTGACATGCCTAAGACCGTTTTGTGCTCTCTCAACACTCTTAGTAGCTTGTCTTCTTATTTACTATTTAATAAAGGAAAGATAGTGACAGGTATAGTGGATGCTTCTCCTATAAAGGTGTATCGAAGGTGCATGTCTAACACCGGTGATTTTTCAATAGATGGTAGGTGTCTAGGTTTACCTTCTCCTAATTTTGCACGATCCACCTAGAAACAACTATTCATATCATTTGAGTATTTGCTTGCTTTGAAGACATTGAAAATTACTTTATCTTCTTGTACTCTCAAAATAAGTTCTCTTTTTTGCACATTAATAAAAGTTCTTCCCGTAGTTAAGAATGGTCTACCAAGAATAATTAGAATTTCTTGGTTTTCCTCCATGTCAAGTACAATAAAATCAGTTGGGCAAATAAATTTATCCACATTTACCAAAACATCTTCAATAATCTCCAATGGATATCTGATAGATCGATCAGCCAATTGTAAAGATATCGTTGTGTGCTTAGCTTCTCCAAGACCTAACTTTTTATCAACTGAATACGACATCAAATTGATACCAGCCCCAAGATCATATAAAACCTTTTTGAAATATGAATTCCCAATGGTGCAAGGAATAGTAAAACTCCCAGGGTCCTTTAACTTTGAAGGCAATTTATTCTGCAAGATGGTACTACACTCCTCAATAAATGCAACTATCTCATACTTCTCTAGATTTCTCTTGTTTGAGAGAATATCCTTCATGAATTTGACATAGCTTGACATTTATTTTAAAGCATCATCAAAATGGATGTTTATATGTAGTTTCCTAAACACATAAAAAACTTAGAAAATTGCTTGTTCAATTTCTGTTTTTGGAACCGCTAAAGGTATCGAATAGGTGGAACATATGGTGGAGGATTATCATGAAAGAGCTTTGACTTAGGCTTGCCTTCCTTCTTTACTGAGCTCTTGGCAATATCATCACTCATTGTTTCATCTTTTCCTTCAATTAGCTGACAATTTTCAACGGTGGCTTTCTAAGGTTATACTAACTCCTGGCCATTGCGAAGAGTAATGGGGTTTACTTATTCTTTTGGATTCCTCTCGGTGTTACTCAATAGAGAACCTTAGGTCTTTGAGTGAGTGTTTATGGCAGTTAACCAATTTGAAGCTCCAAATTTTGAATAGATGTAGCTAGACTCTGAATACTTGTTTCTTGCTTTTAAAGTGTAGCATATGTTCTTGCCATAAATTGAGCAATATTGATTGTGAGCTGGGTAAAAGCATCTTCTAAAGAAAATTTAGGTTGTTGAGGCTGAAATTGAGGCTGTTTCTTGCTTTTAAAGTGTAGTATATGTTCTTGCCTTGAATTGAGTAATATTGATTATGAGCTGAGTAAGAGCATCTTCTAAAAAAAATTTAGGTTGTTAAGGCTGAAATTGAGGCTGAGTATCAGCATGAGTAGCAACTGGTGTATTCATCACATTCTGACTATTCTTCCAAGAGAAGTTTGGGTGATTTCGTCACCCTTGGTTATAAGTGTTAGATAATGGGTTATTCGGCCTGCTATAATTCTCAACAAAATTAAATGTTCTGACTAAGAAGGAGCAAAAGGATTATCGGCTTGACATTCAGTACTAAGATGAGGTCCATTGCGCACATTACAAATTTTCCTTAAATCATGAATACCACTAGCATTGGGGGTGAAAGAGCTCAATTGCTTGGACAGTGTAGCTACTTGAGCAGTAATAGCGGTAGGAGCATCAACTCCATGAATCTTTCTTGATACATTGCGCTCAATCGGCCATTGATAGGCATTAGCAGTCATTTTTTCAAGCAAGAGCACTCATTTGTTTTTCCCATTAAAGCTCTTCCTGCTACTGCATCCACTAGTGTCCTCATCTAGGGAGTCCATGATGTAGGCATCCTCTCAACATCTCTTTAAACCTCTCCCAAGCTTCATAAAGAGACTCAATATCGTATTGGACAAAAGTAGTGATCTCGTTCCTATCATGGCTGTTTTAGCCGGTGAAAAGAATTTAGCAAAAAATTTCTCAGAAAGTTCATTTCAAGTGGTGATTGATCTAGTGGGTAAATATTTCAACCAACTCTTAGCCTTATCTTGAAGTGAAAATGGGGATAATCTCGGCCTAATTATATCAGTTAAGATATTGTTGTGCTTGAATGTCTTTCAATTTCAAGGAAAGTGGCTATGTGAACATTCAGATCATCATTAGGCATGTCACTAAACTGATTTGCTTGCACCATGTGAATGATAGCCGGCGTAATCTCAAATTTGTTGGCATTAATAATAGGGCATTGAATGGCAGACGCGACATCATTGGCCACTGGCATAACATAATCCTGAATTGCCCGGTTATTTTTGTTGTTCACAATGTCAAGATTTTCTCAAGTGTCTTCCATGGTTTCTTGAGGTTGTCTAGAAGCTTCTCTCCTCACTTTACTTTTACAACGATAAGTTTGCTCAATTTTCAAATTTAGAGGAGTCAAATTTTTAATTCTAAATTTTCTCATACACCTTAGAAAATGCCTAAAATTTCAAAATAGTAAACAACCGTAAATGAAAAAAAATTAAGACTTGAAGTAAAATTAAGGATATGTAACTCCAATATTAATAAATAAAATCAATCCCCGACAACAACGTCAAAAATTTATTACGATTTTTTTAAAGTATAAGTGTACAGTATCGTCGTGAAGTAATAAACAGTCTGAACTAAAACTGTGTCCTTAATCAATTAGTGCGTGAGCGTCCAAAATTCAGTCAAACAAACCAAAGTTAAAAATATTATTAAGATTTGACTTCTAATCAATAAAGCGATATTGATGAGTACAATATGGATTTCTATAGAGTTCTAAACTACTATTAAAACTGAGATTTTAGATGAATAAAGTACGGGTGTGATTGTTAATGTTTATTACTAAAAGTATTTTTATATATTGAAATAACACTATCTTAATTCATAATTATATCTTACGTATTTTGTAAGAAATACTTGCATATATTTTAAAGTATATACTTGTGCATATAGAAGCATTTTGAAAAATACTAGAGCATGTATTTTTTATAAAAGTGCTTCCATACACCAAAATGTATTTCAAACAATTTTCTTCAATTACATACATAATTTTTAATGAATTAAAGTACTTTTAGGCTAAATGCTCTGAAACTCACCCTAAGTTTAATGAAGCAAAAAAGGGGAAATCAATAATTTTTACTGAAATATTCAAAAAACTAATAATTATCAAGGTTAGTAATATTTTTAAATTAATGCACAGGCAATATGGTCTGGCCTAAATAATATACGCGAGTGAGTATGAGCTAAGTATTGTTATTTGAAATTTTGAAGGTTGTAAATACCAACTTTTTTTCAAGGTAGTAAATACCAAAACTTTGTACTCTCTTTTTCTTACTAAAAGTACCAAAAATTACTTTGCCAAGAAAAATAGAAGTTATATCCGGTCAAAGGATAATTTATTAAGACTACCCGGCACATTGTAGCCGGTAATTTTGGTGGCTGGATGAAATATTCAAAGGTTAATATTTATTTTGATTTTAAAATAAAAATAAATAAAATATAAATTTATTTTTTTAATTTTTATTTTAACAAATATAATTTTTTCAGATCTAATCCAATTTTTATAAATGGAGTTCAGACTACATTATAGCCGGCAACCCCCAATAATTACTCAAGTAAATGGTTTCGTGATATAATCGATGATTTTTCCAATAAATGCGGCAACTTGCCGCCTCTTTACTAATTTCCCCACATGTGAAAAATGACTTTTACTATAATAGTCCCTTATCTTTTTGTCCTTCTAAATTCTGTGTTTGTTAATAAAATAATATTTTTTACAATGAATGAAAAGGGGTCATCGAGCGGATAAGTAATCGTTTAACCAATTAATTTATATATTCTAGTCTTTGTTTTGGATTTTTGTTTGGGTTAACTATAGTCTATTCCTAAAATTCTCGACTAAGAGACTAAATCAGTATCTTAGAGGGGTAACGGCCCGATGAAATTTTTTCAAGGTGCCAGGCTCAAACTTAAAATCTTTCATATACACCCAAGTCATACGTCTTGAATTAAGCTCATTACTACTCGGTCAACCTCACTGGATTGGTTGATTACCCTTTTCTCCTTGAAAATATCAATCTTTGGCACTTTCAACAACAAATTTTACGTTCCTTTAATCAGCTACAACTTCAACAATACGTCTAAAATTAGTAATTGTAAGGAATAAGTCTTTTAAAATTAAGTTGCCTGAGATGATGAAGAAAGAAGAATATAGAAAGAAAGATAAACGAGGATTCTTGGAGACGGAGAAGTCAACTTATTTAGCATATTTGAGTGAAATAAGGGGTTATCTATTTACATGAGATTCTTATACAAAAATGTTATTAGTTAAGGTATATTATCATCTTAGCTAATATATAAGAACTCAGTATAAGTCATAGTGAAGACAGTTTCTTCAACTGATAGAAAGTGAAACTAACCCTCCAACCAGAGTTGGTTAAGTCTTATCGAGTTGCTTAGTGATCCTTAGCTTCTCATCCCCTTCAAACTAAATGTGGATAAGACCACATTGACTTTTCCTTTTAGATACTGAAATCGTGCAGGAGATAGGGTTCAGTAAGCAAATCAGCAATATGATCAATTGAGGGAACAAATCTTACTGCTAGTGACCCTTGCAGTACTTTGTCTCTAATAAAGTGCATATCAAACTCTATGTGCTTTGTCCTAGCATGTAAGATATGGTTGGAAACTGAGGCTAAGGTACTAACATTATCACACTGCAACATTAGTTTGGAAGCAAGTAAGAATCTCAATTCTATAAGTAAATTGTGAAACCACTGAATTTCAGTTTCAACATTTGCGAAGGACCTAAACTCACTCTTTGTGCTTGAACTTGACACTACTTTGTGCTTCTTTGAAGACAATGCCATAAGGTTCCCCCAAGAAATATAGGATATGCACCAGTAGACCTTCTATCATTTATATCTCCTGTCCAATATGAGTTTGAAGATGCTTGAATATCAAAAGATGAGAATGATCGCAAAAGTATACCTTCATTCAGTGTACATTTTAGATACCTTAGTGTTGGTCATCGCGGCGCGTGCGCGGCAGAAGCGTGTGGCTCGTTGTAATTTTAAACTTTTAATAAAAAATAATTCTTTTATTAAAATAAAAATTGTGCAACACCACGATAACAAAAAATATTTTATTGAAAACTCTTTTTAATTAGTCAGAATTGATTATATATTTATATATATTAAATTAACAACATACAAGTTTAGGAATCATATACCTCGTGTAGTCTAAATCAAGCGTCCTCGTGAAATCGATCGATTCTCCGTTTCCACAAAATCGTTCCAACGATCAGCAGACACCAATATCTTCTAAATCAATCCTCAACACACTAGGACGTGAGTGGACACATAGAATATAACAAATATATTTTTATGCCTCTAGATGTACTCAACGCATGAGATCTAAATATTTGATTAAGAATGACTTTTTTGAGACGATTCTATACAAGAACGTGATGATGATTCTTTGAGAGATTTTGATTAACTCTTAATCGTAGAAAAAATAAAATTTTGAGAAATTATGTTCTTCTCTCAACTCTTGATTGATGAACTGATTCTCTGACTTATGATCTGATCAACTATTATCATTAGAATAAAATCTGTATCTTATTCTAGATAGTAGTGTATTAGATATTTAGGGATAATTAAAAATTAAAAATAATATTTAATTTCAAATTACCCAATACAGTGAGACTCAATATATAATTGTGCACAACTGTAGTGCAATACGGTACTGTAGTGTGCCGTGAGGCAGCACAGTGCCTCACGCCACATTGCCTCACGCCACAGTGTCTCACGGCACCACTGTAGTGCCACGTGGCACTACAGTGTTGCACCCACACTACTGTAGTGTCACGTGGCACTACAGTAGTCCATGTCAATTTATGATACCCAATCGATGATTGACACGTGACAATTACTGTAAATTAAATATTTATTTTAATCACATAAATATCTATATATTATTTAATTCAAAATTAACAAATCTGATTATCCACATCAACTAAATTATATGTTATTTCACAAATAACAGATTTAGTTGATCTAAAAAATTACATTAATATATATAAATAATTTAATTAATTACACATGATTATCTCATAATTATGTACTTATCCCAGAATAAAAATTCATTTGCAAGTAAGTCATTTTCCCATGTCCTGAAATATTCACAACTTAGACTGCGTAATATAGAGTTGACTTGGGTACCATGGACCTATAATCCTAAGCTCCAATAAATTAGATTATTAATTAAACATTTTAATGAAATAATTTTATTGATTAATTTCATTATTATTCTACTATAAATATGTAATTGCACCCTTAGAGATTATAGATTGTATTTATAGAGAATTCTCGTGTGGTCTACTGATATAATTGATTCATGTAGTTCTGTCCTCCAATTATTGGTTCGTAAATTAGAACTAGTCGTTTTAATCTTCTAATTATCTATTTATCCTTAAGTACCATTAATCCACTAGTGAATGATAAATTTTTAATATTATTGTAAATTTGAGCTCAATAACCATTCAGTTTCAGAATTAATACCTAAGGGAACCAATATACGATCCGTTAGGAAAGCTTGGATTCCAAATCTTGTAATCATGTTCCCAGCCATGCATATCACTAAATCTCTAAAATAAAAGCCATTAGTCTGTTTTATAAACAAACCTTAACGAGTGAATCAAAAGATCCAGTAGACATGTATATGAGTTCATGACTACTCATGATTTAGGTTGATCTACATATGATCATCGAATTTATGTGTATTAAATTTTTATTATAAGCGGCACGTTGATAAATATATTAATTCATATTGGTTCAGTCATATATAATATCATTATATAAAATAACTTCACTAAGATATCTATCCACATCAATGATCCAGATCTAGGTCACATGCATTCATAATGCTTAGTAAATCGTGCTACCAACCATTCATTAAAGGTTCCATACTTTAATATGTTGCTGACAATTTTATTCATTATCTATGATCTTAATCCTCTCGTACTAATACAATATCATAATCTCATTAATGAATATAAAATTTTTAGATATTTATATAAATTATTCAACAGTAATTTAAAAGAACAATTATAAGAAAAATATAATCCTCATTAAATTTTATATCAAAATGTTAATACGCATGCTTTGAGTGCATAACCCCCAACACTTAGAACCCTCTTGCAGGCTTGCCAATGAGTCATATAGGGGTTTGTGAATAAGCTGACTCAATTTGTTCACTGTGTACCCAATTTTAGGTCTAGTGATAGCTAATTACTAAAGTACACTTATGTTCTTATATACAATGTAACATTCAGTAGAGCTTCATTTAGAGAAAGCTTGATAGTAAAGCTAGCTGGTGAAGCAGCTAGTTTTGCACCATCCATGTTAATCTTTTTAAGCATATCAATTATGTAACTCCTTTGTGATAAGTGAAAACTATAACTGTTTCAGTTATGTTTAGAGTCTGAATGAGATGACTAACTAGCTCAACTCCTAGAAAATAATGAACATAACCAAGATCTTTCTAGAAAAAAGTTATGTTTAGAGTCTGAATGAGATGACTAACTAGCTCCTTATTGCTTTATATCACAATGTTACCAATATGTCATCTACATACACTAAAAGAAACACTACATCTTTCCTTTTAACACGAAAAAAAGAGTATTGTTTGACTTAGAATTGATGAATCCCCGGCTAAGTAAATTGGGCCTTAGACTATCATACTATGCTCTATGTGCCTGTTTCAATCCATATAGAGCCTTCCTAAGCTTACAAACATGCTGAGCCTTAGAAGGATCAACAAAACCTTCATGTTGTATCATAAACACTGACTCTTCAATGATTCCATTAAGGAAATGCATTGTTAACAACAAGCTATCTCACATCCCAGCCATATATCAGAGTAATATGCAACACTATTCTAACTGTAGTGTGTTTAATGGTAGGGCTAAAAGTCTCATTAGTAGTATATCCATGAGTTTGATGAAAGTCTTTTGCTACTAACCTGACTTTGTATATTTGTATGCTTCCATCAGGATTGTTCATTTTGAACACCCACTTGCTTTTAGATATTGACACCTCATGTTTCATTGGCACCAATTCCCAAGTATTGTTCTTTAGTAGAACATTATGCTCTTAAATCATAGCTTGATGCCAGTTAGGATCAATAAGGGTCTGCTTAACCATTTTAGGTCCAATAGGTATGGGATCATGTGGCAAAGGCTGTTTGGTTACTATGTAAGCTTTGGGTTTTGATATACCAGATTTTGATCTAGGTATCATTAGGGTGACTTGGTTACATGACAATAGGTATACCTATAACTAGATTTTCAAAATTGGAAGGAAACTATTGGGATAAGGGGAGTTGCCTGCAACATTGTTAATGTTCAAAATAGAAAAAATTGCATTATTATAAGTATCATGACAACTCATATTAGGTGATGACTTAGTAACATGAGATACCTAAGAGGTTGATTCTTAAGATGGTTGACCTGAGATAATATTTTATGTTGAGTTTTTTAATGTAACATATTTAGTTTGTATAGTAGAAAGACTAGAAGGTGTGTTAGTTGAATAGGAGACAACTTTAACAGACTTATTGAACAAAATTGGATAAGGAAAGCTGGATTAATTTTGAAAAATAATATTTCTTGAAATGTAAACTCTACCAGAACTATACAAGCATATATACCCCTTATGACTTGATGAGTAACCTAAAAATATGCACAAATTAGAGTGAAAACCAAGCATTGCTATGGTCTAAAGTGTTGAAAACATGTACATTCAAAATATTTTAAAGTTTTATAGTATGAAATTTAGTTGAAAAGTTGTTGATAGGGTGATTTGTACCCAAGGACACGTGTAGGCAACCTGTTTATCAGGAATATTGAGGTATGAAAGGCTTCCCACCAATGTTTTATGGGTATTTGAGCTTGTGAAAGAAGAGTTAAACTTGTTTCAACTGGGTGTCTGTGCTTTCTCTCGATTTTCTCATTTTGTTGGTGTTTATGTGAGCATGGATATCTAAATTGAATTCCCTGAGATTGTAGAAATTTTAAGAATGGTCTGAATTCTCCCCGAATCTAATTGGATAGTTTGTAAGGCTTCAGAATTATTTTTAAGAAGGAAAATCCAAGAATATATCTTGTAGCCATCTAAGAAATTAATATAATACATGAATCCTTCAGTTAAAGGTACTGGAGACGGCCCTCAAATATCAGTAAAGATAAGCTCTAATGGTTCTATTGCTTTTGTTTAAGATAAAGGAAATGACAGCACATGGTTTTCCCTGTTTGACATGTTATGCAAGACTCAGGTGTTTGTTTAGGGATAAGACATTTATTTAACTGTAAAACTTTATTTAATATTTTAGATAATGGATGTACCAACTTCATATGCCACAAAACATGAATTTGATGCATCAGGTATTACATCTCTTTTTGCAAGAATTGAAGAAAAAATAGTTAAGACTATATAATGGTTATTTAACTCCGAATCACAACTTTTAGCAGCAGGTCGACAGACCATATTTCAAACAGGTAATCTAGGCTATATGTTGCATGAAAAAATACATGAATTAGCGTGAAACTCTATATATTATCTTGTGTAAGCTTTGAAACATTAACTAGATTCTTTTTTATTTCAGGAACTCTAAGTATGCAATTAAGTTTTAAGGAATTCTTTGTAGAAGGTAACAGTGCAAAACCTAAATGAGTAATAGATATGGTCTTATCATTTCCAGCTGCCAATCTTTCCTGACCACTGTATTCTTGAGTCAAATACATATTTCCAAGCTCAAAATTGACATGATTTTATGACTACACTGTCAGCATACCAAGCACATTCATTCATGGAATCATGTGACTCCATGTAAGTTGAGGGTAGGGCCATGAAGGCTGAGTGTGCAGTGGTCATGAAGGTTGCACATTCATTCATGGAATCATGTGACTCCATGTAAGTTGAGGGTAGGGCCATGAAGGCTGAGTGTGTAGTGGTCATGAAGGTTGCAGGACCATTGTTACCATACTTTGCCTACTTACCCACATTACATGAGCTCTTTTCATATATATAGTAGCAAACTATTGCTGAATGCCCTGGCTTTGCACATACTTGACGGATAACCTTGCTAACATTTAGAGTACATAGCACCTTTCCCTGTGAATATGTTCAAATTCTGCTGAAAATTCTTGCTTGACATGCTTGTTGTGGTCATGTTAACACTCATCTTGATCTGGCTTTCATTTGTTACAAATTGACTTCTCTAACATGCTCTTATGGCACATTAAGAGAGAGTGAAATTCTTCTACACTCATTTCCTCTAGCCTAGATGTTATACTGAAAACTACTGGGTCAAACTCAATGCCTAGCCCGTTCATGACATGTAAGATCAAGTCTTGATCACTTACTGGTTAGCTTGCTGCAGCTAATCCATCTGCTATACTTCTAAATTTGTCACAGTGTTATAATATTGTAAGATTTTACTTTGTGCAATTTTGAAGTGAGTTCTTGAGTTGCATTAATCTGGCCCTTGATTGGCTTGGAAAGTTCCTTTCTAAAGAACTACATACTTCATTCGAGGTATTATATTGAGTCACAGTGCCTAAAACACTCGCATTCATTTATGACCAAGCCAACTTAATACCAGTTTGTATTTCATCTTCCATGCTCTGTATTCAAGGTTTTCTTTACCACTAGCAAGCTTCCTGTTTGTTCTTTCTGTCAAGCCAAACACTATTCCATTAAGATCATGTCCTACAATTACAGGAATCACTTGGGATCTCCAGAGTAGATAGTTTGCAATCCTCCATTACGCTCGAGGTTGCACCACCCTTTGTAGCATTGTTGTTTGTTGTATTTGAAGCCACTGGGCGTGAGTCCTCTTCATGCTCTGATACCATATAAGGAATATGTATTCTAAAGCTAAGTTGACTGAGATAAAGGAGAAAGAAGAAATCAGAAGAAAAAAGAATGATAAAAAAGGATTCCTGAATGAATCTTAGAGAAGGAGAAACTGACTTACTTCACATACTTGGGTGAACTAAGGGGTTATCTATTTATGTGAGATACTTGTACAAAAGTGTGATCAGTTTAGGTGAATGATCATCTTAGCTAATATACAAGAACTTAGTAGAAGTCATAGTGAAGACAATTTCTTCAACTGATAGAAAATGTAACGAACTCTTCAAATAAAGTTGGTTAAGTCTTGTCAAGTTGCTTAGATATCCTTAGCCGATCAGTAATAAACCCTTTAAGTTAAGTACATTTACAAACATATTATTTCTCTAATATTTTACATAATTTTTTAATAATGAGTGAGAGAGTTTAAACATCTACAATAACACATCTTATCAATTCATTGAATAGTTTAAGGATTTATCTTTGCCAATCAAAAGTTCAAAGTTCATTTTTATTTTCAAATCAATAATACAATATGGAAAATTGCATCTTTTTTCGTGAGAACAGCAAATTGAAAAAAAATCAACAAATGGCTTCATTCTAATGAACAAATTAATAAAAGAGATGAGTGCATGTGTTGATTTTTGTGGATTTATACATCATGTGGAATGAGAGTAACGTGGCTCGAACCCAGAATTTTGAAAGTAGGAGAGCGTGTCAGAGAGTTTAATCATGTGTATCAACCAAAAAAGCATATTTACTAACGCGCAGCATGGATACAACACAATACTAACATGTCGGCACACTATTTTTAAAAGAAGTAGGATACAAGATACACTTTATATAACAATATATATAATATTTATAAGTATGTAAAATAGATATTTGCATAAAAAATTAACTACAGTACTAATCATATCAAGAAAATGAATTAAAATAGATACACTAGTCGAAGATGTCGTCGATTGATCGAGTAACATTTAATTTTAGGAAGTTAAATGCTAAAGGTTTTGACAATAAAAATATGATATTATATTAATTTAGATCAATACATTTTAAAACGTAACTTTATTTATTCTCTACTTCACCTCCTACTCTTCTGTAGTTACAATTTAGAATATTGTTTATCTCATTTTACACTCTTTATATTTTGTTATTTAAATTTTTTTCTCAAAAAGATGTCGATATAAGTTGAGAACGTGACACGACGTGTCCGACACATGTATGAAGATAAAAAAAAATCAGACATGATTTTACTGTGTCAGACACGTGGAGTGTCATTGCTTCCTAGATATGGACTAATCTCATCATTGATTGTAAATTTAGGGTTATATATTAAGCAATTAAAAGTTCAATTAAAGGGAAACATGTATTTAACCTTCTTCTTCCCCTCTTTCTCTCTCCATATTGGAAAGAGCTATCTGTTTCAATGAAAAGTCAGCTCCAATCTCTCTCTCAAGAAAGACCATTCACAATCACTTTGTCTGATTATGAAGAGAACATAATTTTTTTCCCAATAACCCCAAAACCCCATCTCGTCCCCCGTATATAACAACCAACTACTGTTCCCTTTCTTCCTCCCTACTTAAAACCTAAATCATCAAACCCACCATAACTCTCTCTCTCTCTCTCTCTCTCTCTCTCTCTCTCTCTCTCTCTCTCTCTC